>BMAW01064538.1:72190-93455 GCA_019974015.1 Nephila pilipes | reverse complement strand
ATATATGTTGAGCAAAATAGTAATTAAACTTTAACGGCGTTTTTTGACAAAACAGTTTATTCGTTTTTACTTCGAGCTAGTAGTCAATTAAACAGTAATCTTTAAAAATAGTACTTAGAGAGCTATTACAAGATAACTCAATGTTTTTCTTTTCTTTCTCAAGTACATTTTAGAGAGGTTTCTAAACTACAATTCCATAAAAAGGGGATTGTGCGCCCATTCATTTGATAGAGATATATTGTGTGTGTGCAACTACTAAGAAAATAGCCATCGAAAATTGATTGAAGGGTGTTTCATATGTTCACAAATATTCCTTTTATTTTTTTTATAAAATTTAAGAGAATTTTTAGATAAACAGCTGCTGAGAGAGCCAAAACATTTGCACTCATTTATCAGCTGACATCAGATTCAAAAGTTTATTTTTTCATGATTTCAGTTTTATCATGTATATTGAAAATATTGACACCTGTGCCTAGTGTGTGTATTAACATATTTAATTTACGAAAAATGTCAGAAAAGTATACAAGCTTTTTTAGCCGAGAATATCGATTATATAAAAGGACAAATGAAATGAGTTATCAATAAAAATAGTTGAAATTCAGACTTTAATTCAAACAAGCGTGCCGAAACTTTGCCACGGGAACGTCATCAAACTTCTGTGTAAGGTAGTAAAGAAACGTGAGGGCTATCAAAGCCTAACAAAGCGCATGGAATAGACGGCAGTTTGTAGAACACGTTTTTATAAAATTTACATTTTTTTACAGCAAAAGTAGAAGATAACTCAGCAGGAATATGTTTATATGCCAATGGTTGTCTATGAATACATCAATGAGTCCCTTTAGTGTTTACGTTGAACTTTTTTACCCACGCCACAAGATCGAAATATATCCCAGAAATTAATTTTGTGTCATCTGAGAACACACCTATCCAATAAGATAAATTAATTCCATTTTTTTTTCAAAGTAATCATTGACCATATCAAAAATTGCTACTCTAGTTATATTGGGTTTCAAAGGATAAGCACATAAGTTTAACTTCTTGAATAGAATAATTCAATACTATTCTCTTCAAAAGCTCACTCTCCTCATCATTTCAGGTCAAATTTCTTTGCTGCCCTTTCTTTAAGAATACACTTTGCGATATCTTGTGCACATGGTCCAATTTAATTTTCTGCCGTTTGTGCCTACCCAGATCATGAAATTCTATAATTTACTCGAAATGATGGCCTTGAATGCCATTTTACTATTTCTGTTTGAATCTGATAGGAAAGAAGAGACATTACCTTTTCTATTACCTGCTAATTTTCTTTTAAAATACTCGACATGTTTATCCTTATGTGTGCCAGAAAGCCGTTCTTTGCCATTAATAGAGAAAATAGTATCTAGTTCCAACGTGATGAGGATTCTAGAAATTATCTGTATCAATTGGTAAAAATGATAAAATTGTTATTGTGTTGGTAAATAAAAATAGCGATATTTTCAAAGGACTCGAGATTTTACGGAAATTTGGTGATGCCTTTTGGAATTTTTGATACGAAGAGCCTTCCTCTCTATGGCTGATGCAGCTTATTTTGTAGCAACTGTCATATAGAATTTTGTCGGGCGGTTAGTGTGGGTTTCCAGCAACCCAATGATATCCTGGTTGAGGGCGAATGCAGTGTCTTTTAAATTCGTCGAGTTTACGCCTGATGCGAAAGAAGAGACGATTATTCATTTTTTGATGCAGTGACGTCATAGATCTTGTTGAATAAAAGGCTATTTTAATCAAAATGCTTATTTTTGTGCTGAAGGAATCTATTCTTACTAATTTTTCTGTATTGCTCTGTCATTCTGCAGTTGATTATTTGCATAGCATATATCGTACAAGTTTCAAGATTGGATCGCTAATTCTTAAATTTTTCCACTAAATTTCTGTAAGTGAGTCCATGTGATATCTTATAACCATTTTTATCTGTCGGTGTTCAAAAGTTAAGAGACTGAAAAAATATGTTAGAGGGGATCTTGTACGAGTAGTGAAACAAGACGAATGAACGTTTACTAATAGTTTGCGTTGCTGAGGAATTCTGTACATATTTAAAACTTTCGAATTAAACCCTTCCAGTTTTGAATATAGTTTGCTACGAACCGAGCTCAATCTTTTGCAAATTAAAATCGTCTTTGGAAAATACAGCAAAATTTCGCAGAGGGTTGAATTCAGCTGCCAAAATGGGTCTCATTTGCAACGCAAATTCTGAATAATGCTAAGTCCCGATTGTCGTAATTTTCATAAAAAAATCATCCCACATTCATCTACAATTGCTCATTTGATAGAATTTGTCATCTGTTAAAACAGAACACGTAGTGTACTTAGGATGCAGGATAAACTTAAATTATCTATGTAAATCAATGATATTTCAATATACGCTTACGATCCACCCTTGGGATATAAAACAACAAAGAGGATCTTTTAATGTCGCCCAGCTCAAACAGACCACTTATCCTCTTGTCTTATTAAAGATATCGACTTAAATTCAATTCTTCTGATCGTTTTATGATTAAAATTCAAATGTCAGAACTACTGCTTATTTCCTGATATTTTATGTAATTAACAAAAATAAAGATCGTAATCATACTTTTTTTGTTCACGGTCTTTGAGAATTCGAAAACTTATTCAGTTAATTTCCTGGAAGCTTTGAAATGGAGAAACATTTTGAACTTGATAAAATATTAAGTGTCTTGAGTCATTGCACTTTCAGTCATAAAAAATGTCGTTATAATTACTTTAGAGACTAATACATTGAAAAGGAGGGAGAATGAGGAACTTTCATATTATACTCGTATATACAGACTCGATGTAGGATATCAATTTTCTAAATGTCGTAAAAATATCGACATTCGAGAGGAATACATCTGTACAATTACTCAACTGAATCCTCTACATGATCCATGAAATAACGTTATCGAAAAAACTTCATCTAATGGAAAGATAGAATTAATAAAACGTTATGAGAATAGGCCTTTTTCAGCCGCCATTATTATTTATTGATAGTTTCGTCATGCTTCTGTAGATTCCCTTTAATTTGGAAAAGGATTGGCAAAAAAAAATTGAAATTAGCGTGGTATTGAATTTGAGATAAAAGAAAAAACTACGTTTTTTATTAATGATAAAGAGAAAATGTTCAGACATCTGAAAATATCACTTTAATTATTGTGTGACTAATTTTGCTAATGTTCCTTGCCAGCACTGACACTAACGATTCATTACAAACTGCACAAAAAATAAATAATGCGTGAAAAAAAGTGAGGCATTGTGACTAACCCTTTAAATTAACAGTAGTGCTTGAAGTTATATGGGAAGAGAAAAATAAAAGTAACAGCTTTTTGTTGCTGTAAGTAATTACAAGCAACAGAAAATTGAAAAGTTTACATACAAGCTCCCAAATTTCAAATGGAAAAATCAACATTCAAATTTTATTCTCATAGACGTAATTGAACACAATTTCGAAACCATTATTTATTTATCTTCCTTGAGACGACTGAATACAATCTGTTTATACTTGATATAACTTTTAAGAGTAAGATACCTCTAAATGTAACTAACAACTTCAGTTTATGAATCTTCAACGGCTTACCTTTTTTAAGTAATTTCGGAAATCATGACTTCGAGCTTCTCTAGAGTCTTTTCTTTCCCATGAGTGGCGTTGTTCCCATTCGATCGCGGATACGAGTCCTGAAGACCCTGAAACCCCGCCATGAAGAATAAGTCGCTTATTATAAGTTTTTAGGAAAAATCTCATATTATTATAATGGTTCGTAAGATTTACTTACATTGTCAATTTTACAATGTAATCAAAATAAACTGTATTGGATTAGATTGGTGATGCTCGTGGACCATTGTTGGACCACGGGCCGTAATTTAAAGACAACCGAGTAGAAATAGTAAATTATCCAATAGGGCAGTAATCAAGCATTTTTATTCCTTTTCGTTTTGCTAAAGACAGCCACAGCAAACTCTTCCTCCAGTTTAATCGCGATGATACAGAATATTTAGGGGACTTTTTAATTGATATTTAAAGAAGATTGTTTTTTCAGCCATTAATACATTAGTTATATATCCCTTATTAGTTATATATCCATTTAGAGTAGTTTGGGTAATTTCCATTGACGTCACAGCTGTCACTACTTGAGATGGTGGTTTTTTTGAAGCATGTGCCATGGTCTGTTATATCACTAGTTGGTATTTATGAGTGAATGTCTAAGACACACAGAGATAAGTTTGCGTAGGGAGGTATATGTAACCAGTAGTTCTAAGTTGTGCTGTCATTTAATAGTGTTTATGTCTTAAGTCATCTCTTCAGCGGTAAGTTTTTTCCATCACTTTTTTGGGGATTGTTTTTCTTCCCGTGGAGGTAGGTTTGTTGATCTTAATGATAGAGACGAATCGAGTTGCCAATTTTTAGGTTCGAAAAAAAATTCATCCAGTCTTCTTTGTTAATGCCTTAGACATTCAAGCTGAAGAGGAATTTCTAGTCGAGTCAGATATCAAGATATTTTATTCCTGTTCGTTTTGAGGAAGAGAGCCCCCACAAGATGTTTTTACATACAAATGACCCATATTATTTAAGACCATGTTTATCTTTGCGTATGTTGTGAAGCTTTAATCTCAATTGAAGCAGAAAACGGTTTTTTATTAATACATAAAATTATCAGCAAAAATGGTGAAATGCAATTTAACTTCTTAAGAAACTAAATTAATCACATATCCATCGACACAGCAGAATTTTCAAAAAAAAAAAATTGTTTTTCTTCACTATTGAGTTAGTTTCAAAAGATTAATGTTGTTTGATAAGCTATAAATTCGCTTCAATTAAGATACATATGAGTTGAGAAAGCAATTGAATTGAATTGTAACAGCCATAATGAAGAGTATATCCTCCCAATGAACATATAAGTAATGCCTCTGAGTCATTTTACATACAAATCTAAGTCCAAAATTGCATGCTTTCTAAATGTTTCCAGAAAGAAGCAGATATCGGGTCACTAATATTATTTAAGGACAAATTATTTTAAGGTTATTAATACTTTTAATATTTTTATTGTAGTAAAATTCATTTTTCATTCATGTGAACACTTTTTCCTAATTATTTCTAAAAAGAATATTTTTCATTTGAAATCATTTAGCATTTAAATATTCAGATATTTAATGCCTTTCCATGCATTTGAATATTTTCTTTAACAAATTTGTAATTCTACATTGGTACATAAAATTATCATCCTTTCTTTGTTTAATAATAATAAGATATCAGGATGAGAAATTACTTTTACTTCCAAGTAATTGTATTATATTTTTTGAATATTCCTATGTATTTATTTTTCTACATTTCTTCAGTGATTCTCAGAATCTAACCTGATACTCTAATAGAGATGTCATTAAATGGATTTATATTACTATTCCTGTTGTAAAATAATTAGTTTACCGATTCCAATGCAATGAAACTTTAAAAAGTCATTGAAAGCTTTCTTAAGCTTTCCATAAATGCATGAAAGACCAAAAGAAAAAAAATTCGGAAAATTGTTCACAAAGATCTCGAAATAATTCTAGAAAAGGCGATTCGCCTTCACCCCTCCCTTCCCTTCTTTTTTGAGTTTTGTTTGAACCATTTCCCCCCCTTGTAGTTTTTATAATATGTTTATCACTTATCTAGCTTAATCTTCATTAAAATGGAAGCTGCAATTTCACCCAGTCACGATTTTTTAGAGAGACCTTTTCTAAATTCAGTTAACACGTGTTAATTCTTTTCTTCTCCGGTGGCATCAGGCCAAATTGAGCAATGCCAAATACTGAAAATTACCATTAAATATTTTTTGTTGTAGCTTATGGCTTTTGTTCAAAATTCGTAGAAAAAGATACACGCAATATTGTCCTATCTGGAGTTAATATGTTTTTGATATTAATCTCTCTCTCTCTCTATTCTAGTTTCTCAAAAATGTTTTCTTTCTTGTGTTGGAAGGGAATGCTTATCATAATTTGATAAGTTACTTGTATTCTGTCTAAATGCAGTTTCCTTATTTTCTGTTCTGTATCTGTAAACGTTATGTATTTTATGAAATTTGATGGTAAGAACCCAAGAGCTTGTTTTAAAAAATCCCACAAAATTTTCAGTACTCAATATGCACTGTTTTTTAAATGATTCATCCGATTTTAAAATGCCATATTTTCATAAATAAACGACACAGAATTATAAGTAATACACGAACGCAAAAGGAAACAATGGAAATTTCTTCTACAAGTGTCTGAAATAACTTTCTTTAGTTACACGTATAATGTCAATTCGATGTGTAAATTCCTGCCAAATATGTTGTATAGTGTCAGTGGTAATGGATTGTCCAGCAGCAGAAATCAGTTGCTTAAGTTCACATAAATTTGTGGGTTATGGTGACGCATACATTTTAGCTTTTACAAACCCTCAAAGAAAGAAATCGCATATCAGGGGACTTGGGTGGCCAGTTGTGTAACATCAAATCATCTGATCCACTGCGACCGATTCAACAGCGAGGTAGCTCTGTGAAAGCTTCTAAAACAACTTTAGAGAATTAGCTTCACTAAGAACACACAAAGACTGTAATTTTTCACAATATAAGACTTCCATGTTTTTCCATTGTATTCATGTATTTTTTATTATCCTGTGTCGTTTATTTTACAAATTATGGAGTTTTGAAATCGGGTGATTCATTTTGAATAATCCCGCATATATAGATTCCATGCATTGTTATGTATTGCATCCTTTTCATTGATTCGAAAGACATGCATATGCAAAAATATATTAATTACAAAAACACACATACACAGTTTCGGAGCATTCTAAAAATAGTTTATTCATAAATATAGTAATGAAACTTACAATAAGCCATGGATAAGTTCATTATTACAATAAATAATTGCACTGATAACATTAAGTTCCGAATGGTAAAGAAATTGCACTTATGCTTGTATTAATAAGGCAATTAAATCACAACTTCAGTTGCAACAATAAAGCTCAAATGATAAATGCTAATGTTGTTATTTTCTCTCTTTTTTTTCTTTCTTTCTTACTAATATCTGCATTCAAAAATTCTACAACTCTACATTCGATTCATTAAAATTCTAATACATTAAAAACATTTCTTTTTTCAAGAGTATTCTTGAGAATAAAACATTTTCAAACAACTATAATTTTTTTTTGTGTTTTGTATTATCTTTTAACTCTAATTAATGGCACTCTTCATTGAGTACGTAATATCTGATTGTTTACAATTAATGAATACCATCATTAAAACTATACAAAATATATTGGTTTTATAAAAACCGCTCTAAAATATTTTTTTATGAAAAATATTTCTCAGAAACATATATTTCACGATCATGTGGAATAATATGTTTGTATTTGAGCAATCTGTGCATTTTAAAACGTTTCGTACTCTTTTGTTAGAGTAATCAGTGGGGTACCCAGAAAAAATCGATAAGAGAAGCACAAATCGAAGTTAGGGAGGATCAAAATGGTTTCCTTTAATAAGTTCACAACATTTAACTACGTTTGTTTATTTTGTTTGTTATTCATACTAATTTAGTTCTTAACTAGTCTAAAAATAAACAAAATAATTCCACAGGAATCAGATTCAAATTAAAAATAAAAAGCTTAATAGATTTTTTTCAGTTCTGTGCTTGGACACAACAAACAACTTTGAAGTAAAGTAACAAAATAAATACTTTTAAACTTAGTTTGGACAGCTTAGTAGGGGTTTCTTGTACAGGCAGCTATTTTGTAGGTGCGTGAAATTATAACAGGGGACGGGGGGAGTCAAGAGCTCCCGTACCCACCCCCCTGGATCCATCACTGAGCGTAATGATATAATTGTTAGCAATATTTATATATACGTGATTAGATACAGTATAGAAATTAATCATACTTGAATGGTAAACAATATTTTTCTCGTACAATATCAATTTGTATTAGACTGTCAAAGTACTTTCAAGATTGATTATAATTAAAATATGTAATTAGAATGCTTAAGGAAAAAAAAATTTTTGCTTATGAAAATTCTAACCGAGATGAAACAAAAAAAAGTTATTCTGATACTCAACAATATGCATTTTATGAAAAGATAAAAATTACATTTTAAAAAAAGTTATTATAAAAATTAGGATGGGGGTATTTATGTTCAAAATTAATTAGTGGAAATTTTACTCAAAATTTATCAATAAATATTTATTCAAAATGAATTAATGAACGAAATAAGCATAGACGAAGTAAGTACCTTTCTTCTTCCGAAATCATGTTTACTTCGTTTATAATGAATTAATGAAAGAAGTAAGCATGATTTCGAAAGAGGGATAGATCTGAAAAAAATCTGGTTTTTAATGAAAAGATCTGTTACCGGTTTTGATCATTAGGATCTCTGAGGGAAAAATTATCTAGATATTGATTTGTATAAATATACTTTATAAAGAAATTTGTATTTGATAAATAAAGAATTTGATTACTTTTTTTCCAAGAGAATTCACTATTATTTAAATTAATAAATATTTTTGTGAACATTAATATTAGCTCAGAATTTAAAAGTTACATGAAATAACCTAATTACAAATAAAAAAAAAACAAGATCTTAATATAAATTAAGGGGGCAACTGTTCTTGAAAAGTACAATAACATATTATCTACAAGAATCATATCCTTCTTCAGAAATCTTGTAAGCAATAACCTAAAATGCAACACATCATTCTCTATTTTTATCATGTAGCTTATGTTATCTTAGTTATTAGTCTTTCTGTTTAACCTGATATTTTTTATAATAAACCTGATGTTTTTATAATAAACCTGATTTTTATAAATAAACCTAATTTTTAAGACTCTATTTTTTTAAAAAAAGCAGTTAAAGAATGTTGCTAAGTTTATTTAACAAAGAAGTGAAAGCTTGGCAGTGGCATCATTCATCGTCCTGATCTAACGGACAGGAATAAATATTATTCCTTTAAAACTTTTCAAATTCCGTCTCCAAAGCAAACAAAAATCTATCATAATTTATAGTATAAATTACTTGTACAAAATTTTTATGCGATAGGTATTGTATTTTTTTGGTATTAGTTGTGTCTTACACAGACATTCTGAATTATTCGAGGGGGCTCAAAAAGTACCTGTTTTTTGCAACAGATGGCGTTGCTAAGGCGAGTTGATGTCACCATTGTATACTTGTTAAATATTAAACAGCCCCCAAATTAAGTTTATTGGTTAATTTCGACTTGGCAGCCATTTTCTGCCAAATCAAAATTTGATTTCTTTTTTAATGAGTTGTTCTCAATGTATGTCGAGTTGTCCCCATCTGTGAGGACTAAATTCATCCCTATGTACCGGCAATAAAGAAGCAATTAAAACAAGGAGCTGTTTCAGGTGAATTTGTTCCAAAGAAGGCGAAGATGGTCATTGGACGGAAAAGTTGCGGCGACGACTTTTTTAGATGTGGAGGACGTCATATAGACTCATGCACTTCTCAGCAAATAATAATCGATAAATAGATGAATCGATAATCAATATTATCGATATAATAATGATCGATAAATCGCTACTCGATATTGCCCCATTCCCCATTCCTAATACTGGTAGTTTTTGAGTCCCCTAGATTTCCGAGAAAGTCGCACTAAAATATAAAATGAAAAGAAAATCGTTTAAAGTATGAAACAGAAATTAATAAGAACTGAAATTAAAAATAAGTTGTAAAAATAAAAATGCCTCCTTTTAGATCAAAAGTTCGTATAGCATTATTAGTCAACTGAAGTGAAAAAGATAACATCTAAAAAAAGAGTACGAAACGCCTTTTTTTTTCATATCAATTCAATATCACGGTATATTTGTGGATTCGTACGTGTTTTGACCAAGAGAATTGTTTTGGTCATTGATATTGTGTCTTGATCGTGTTATAAACAACAGCTCTGGTTATTTCCAAGGCAAACTTTTTTAAATGACATTTCAAGCTACTTAAATGCACGTTACTCTATATTTGACTACTTACAGTTGTTGTCATTTCGCATCTATTTTTTCTTATTAGAAAAGTTACATCTTAAGTGTTTTTCTTGAATTTATTCGTGGATAGTACGTCTTCAGAATGCTATTCATACGATATAATGTCCATTTTAACTAGAGTTTTGTAATTTTATTTATGAATATCAGCTCATAAAGATAACTTGTTATGTTTTCTATTTATTTAGTTCGTAAATATTCTTAAAAACAGCTTATAAATCTTTTTAATTACTGAGTCCTAATATTTCGTAATAATGGCTTTATATATGCATTTTATTTACTCATTAACTATAATGATTTTTACTCTGCTTTATTTATATATATGAAAGTTTATCACATTGTTTGCATTCTATGTATTTAAATTATTTTAGAAATGTTAGGCAGTCGTAACTTTTTCATACACATTCTACTTTATATGAATTCCATTTCATCGAATTCTTATTTCTAATAAAGCATAATAATTATCTTTGGAATTACATTAATATAGATTTTTATAATTTTTTTCTCTTTCTGATAACTTCTTTACATTCGAGCGCCATTTTGGGGTTATACCTTTTGAAAAAAGCTTTACATGGGATTTTTATAAATATATCATGAATTTTGAACACTGTACAACACTATAAATCCTCGGCAATCGGACGATTGCTTGTTAATATTCGCAGTTAGACAATTTTACCTTCATTTACAATTCTCAAGTAGATTTGAGAGATCTTTGACACAATTTATGAATACCAATATAGGGACTTCACAAAACACACACAGTATGGGAGTTGTGTGTGTACAGAATTTACTTTTCTTATTAGACATAGTTAAAAACGATTTAATACAATTCTTTTATGTATTTCTTCTTTGTACGTTGACTCTGATTATACCATTCTTAAACATGGTAAAAACCTTCTCAACGACTCGTTAGATTTATTATTTGATAAAACATTATCACTTTTTAATATTTTCCTATTAATAAAATAGAAAACATCGTGATTGTGCAAATTGTAATCATTTTTAAGGCACTTGTTAATGCCACCGGTGCATGCGATATCTGTATCTTGATCTGTAGGGTTTGGGTCTTGGAAACATGTACCTCTGCTTGTATACTAGCTTTTCGGTAAAGATTGGTTCTTGAGTTGTCAGATCATCACATGTTGTATTCACATCTTTTTTCTTCACGTACGCCATTACCATCCGATTTGTGAAATATCGCTTGGAATTGATGACTTTGGTCTGAAAATCTTGCTTTTGTACGCACAAGTCGTACCACATCCGAGTCCTATTTTTTAGTTCGTCTACGGCCTCCGCCATTTTGTCTCTGCCATATTCGTTGATTCTTTCGGATAACCTGTGATTGAAGTATTTGTATAGAACCATATCTGCGCTGTTGAATTTTACTAGGCGTTGGTATAGATCGGGGCTTAGCTTCTTTTTGTATCTAAATAATAAAAGCACGAAAAAAATAATTAAAAATTTCATAATGTCGAGAAACAACTGTTTTATCAACTAATTAATTCCTGGTCATTAGTGTATTTATTCGACCACACACATACGTATATTTTAAAAAACATTACATAGATCAAGTAGAAGTTCCTTTTTTTCACTTTCAGTATGTGTTTCGTGCAATCAGCTAAACCTCATTTGTATTTATTTTTGCATATGTATAAATCATTTTTTAAAATATATAATTTGTTTGAGCTGATTGAGTTTGATAATGTGTTTCGATTTTAATTTTGACGAGTGCTGAAGAAATTCAGAAGTATCTTGTGACTGAGATTCATGTAAATAAACACCAAAACATTGCAATCATAAACAAGTTAGGAAATAAATCTCAATTATAATAAAATAATTTATTAAAGAAGAAATCAGTACGATACTATTGAATAAAATACATATACACCAAACTATATAAATATACAAATAAAACACCCCAAACAAAGCAAAATGAATAAAAATATTTATTTAACTATATGAGAAAGACATTATATACTATTGATAAATTTTCAAATACAAGTAAGTAAAACGAAAACATTAATGTCACAGAATGACATTGGGCTATTCGCGGTTTTTCTTCACTAACCTTGGGGATTTTTAATTGAGATTGATTGCTTTTACTAAACAACCTTTGTCCAACCAAAAATGAAACGTGAACACGTAAAGTTATTATGTAAAGCAGTTAGAAATGAAGTGAAGTGTGTGAGTTAGGAAATATATAAACTCCGACTGAAAGTAGCGAGAGAGGATGAAGAGTAGAGAGGTTGAAAGAGAGAGGCTGTAGGAGAAGTGAAGCTGAAGCTATAGATAAGCTGATTGAATTAAAGGGTTAGATTAAAGATTGCTATAGGACGTCACTTTGCTGTTGTTCTCAACAGTTGATCCAGAGTCTGAGTTGAAGTCGAGGAAGGATTAGTGGTAAGAGTCTGTTAAATTACTATTGGAGGGTTAATTTGAGGTTAATAGAAATATTACCCGGGAGAGCATAGGGAGTTGTTGTCATAGTAAATATATGTTAATAAATTATTTAAAGATTGTTCTAGTGTCTCTTTAATAATTGTGTCGTAGTGTTTAGTAATTGAATCTAGTGATGGCACAAGATGAAGCCCTGGTCGGGCGGGCGTCACAACAGATACGCACTATATATATAAAAATTGATGTTTTTATTTGATGATACAGATATTAGAACTCAATAAAGTAAACGATGTGTCTCACGTACAAACACCTTTAGCTTTTAGTTCGAAATTTTACTTTTACAAAAGCCATCGTAGAATTACGTTAAAACTGAGAATGGGATGCATGTGACGTGAGTTAAAGAAAATTCTTGCTAAAAATTTATTTTTAAAAATTGATTTAAGTTTTACAGCATGGGCAGGAAGTAATTCCGAAAAGGTTTGCAAAATTCAGTAAATAATGTTTGAAGAAAGTTTAATATTGCATGAAACACAGTTCTTATTTTAATAATAAGTATACCGTAGAAATTAGCTAACGTCATTTCCTTTAAACTATTACTTTTAATCATAAAAAGCTTAACAAGAAATTACGTTAGTATTACACAAATAAGTTAAATAGCAAATATAACACAATAAAAATCATTGGAAATTTTTTTTTTACCCATTTTATGAGGTTTGTTTCACCCAAGCATGTTCAATTATGCATGCTGTTTCTTAGGAACGAAATCATTGCGTCATGATGACTGGAATTACCTTTGATTTCTAGCATTTAGATGAAATATGATAACATCGTCCATGTCCCAACAAAGCAATTCTTTCAAAAGCACCAAAGATTCATCCATTCTTTCTCTAACCATGACCAAATCGAAGATGGAGTCCAGGAAATAAACGTATTCCATCACCGCTGTCGAGTTACTGAAGACTTTGTCGTCCATGCCCAAGTCGAAAAGCATTTGGTTAAATCCAATTTTTCCACCCATACGCTTTTCGTAAAATCCGGGAGGTTTCTGATGTTTTCCTAAAATTAAAATATTTTATCAAATGTTATTCAGACAATTTAGCTTTTCAATAATTTTTAGATATTTTAGACAGCATTTGATGATTTTAATTAACAAGTTTTCAGTGGCATCTTTATTTTCAAGCTATGACTGGGGTTTTGAAAATGGTCAATTTTGAAGTTTTGTTTTGATATTGAAGTTAAGACGAAATAATTATTCTCAATATTAGTAAATGTGTAAATCAACTGTTGCCAAATATATTAAAGCTTTGTATAGTAATAATTAAGTATAACATATAATTAATAATAATTAAGAATCAACTAAACTTTTTTTCCCCAAATAATAAGAAAGTAACTAGAATACTTTCAAATAATTAGAAAGTGAAATAAAATAATGAAATTTAATGCTTTCTTGAATAAATATGTTATTGAGTTGCGTATAGCAGTAATAACTTAAGAATCACATAGTGAAATTTCTTGTATAAAGTGGAAAAATTCAAAAACACAAAAGTGGAAAAATTCAAAAACACAAAAGTGGAAAAATTCAAATAAGCGGAAAAATTCACTTACACAAAAAGAATCTGAAAATTATTATACGAGTAGTAATCCAAAATAATACCCCTTTTTCAAACATGACATATAACAGTTTTTTAACAAAAACTACATTTAACATGTAATGAAAAATCTTAAAAAATAGACGGATGGATGGATTTTCCAATCTGTTCCAAGCCTAATTTTATGGATAGATTTTCTATTTTATTCAATGTAACATCTCCAACAGTGGTCATAAACTCCCAACAGCATGTTACAAATCTACAATAATGCTTTCCTGCCATGTTATTCGTATCATTGGAAAGAATAACATTGAAGGGAAGAAGACAGAGGCTTTGAAGGATACCGGGAAGGGAAGCAACGACATCCCCTGCCACCGACCTTGGTGATAAATTTGGTGACTTTGGCGACAAATCGATGGTTCTCGAAAATGCTAGAATGTTCTCTACAGTTTTATAAGGATAGAAATTCCGGGATTTTTTTGGAACGTCTCCCCTAACCTACACAGCTATAAATGGGCTGAAGTACTGGGAAGAGGGGATCTGTCTGAGTCTGATTTGAAGAGCAAAGTATCACTTTGCAGATTTGTCCGTGGTGTGAACTAGTAAGCTGGTGATCTGAATGTTATTGGAAGTGTTATATATTACGGTTTTTACAGGTAATTTACTATCTGTGTTTTGTGTTGTTAATATATACAAGTGCTGTTTTAGGTCTTGTTATGTCGCTGATCCATATAAGTGCTGTTTTGGGTCTTGTTATATTGTTAATCTATACAAGTGCTGTTTTTTCTGATTGTGCTTCTAATCTGTACTAGTTCTTCTACCTGTACTCCACCGTTTCCTGAATATTTGGGAATAAAGCATCACTCTCTAATATCCTCCCTCCTGGACTGCTTTCACCATACACCCACAGAAGGAATTTTTGTTTCAGTAATAATGTTTTTCTAGTAGATGTATTTAAAATATTAACAACTGCATTCGAAAAATTTCTACAGTAAAAAAAGTTCTAGATATGGATGAAAAGACTTAATATCTACAAACTTGACGTTTCTTTAAATTTAATATTGATAAATGATTTTCAAACTCTTATTCCCGTTCGCATCAAAGATGATGACGTATATCTTTTCTAGTATGTCAAAGACGATGGAAGCTAAATTATATGAAAAAAAAGGTATTTTAAATGTACTAAAGATCACTTGACACGAAATAGAGACCTCGTAATTATGTTGAAAATTTATTTAATATCAGCAAATTTTTATTCATTTTTATATTTAGATTGTTTTTCTTTCCACACAATACAATTTTGTCCCAAAATATACCAATGAGATGGAAGAGAACAGTCTGATTTTAATTATGTAGACGACCCCTTTTGATGCAGGGGAGAATTCCTCAAAGAAATACCCTGTCAGAATAGGATTCAACCTCCTCCACCTATTCGCAGTTCTATGACAACAAAGAAAATTCGAGAGGCTACTACCAAAATAAGAACTTATGGAATTTATCATTCACGTCAAATTTAATGGACATATTTCGGTTTTCGCAACAGAGAAAGCTCCCCATCACTCTGTATTAAATGTTATATCACTGGCGATTGCCCGATTTAGTGGGGAATTTCGGATGCACTTAAGGAAAATCGACACCAGAAAATTTGGTGGACAACCGCTAGTAAAAATTGTAAGTCTCTTTCCATTTCTCATCATCACTTCTTTTTATTTATCATCCTTGTGTAGAGATTTTATCGTAATCAAGACGTTAATAAACTTACTAATTAATTATGCGAAAAACTCAATTTATTTTAAAATATTCTGAGGTATTATCAATTAAACATAATAACTTAACTTATTACGCAAGCCTCTGCGTGACTGCAAAACCAATGTTTAGTGGAAAAAAAAAAAAAAAAAAAAATCAAGATTTTTACTTAGTCGTATATTACTTTAAATGATTTTTAGGATAAATATTAAACATTTTTTCCCCCTCATGACTGAGAAAATCAAAGAAAACGATCATTTCCTGTATCTATTCATTTTCACTCTATAAATCTTGTTACAAACTTACCTAGAGTGTCGAATCTTTCTTTGTAGAACCGATGCAAACTGTAGAAGGAAAACAACGACTCATACAATTCTACTGGATTTCGAACAATGGTTATAAACAGGACATCGTCTGGTAGATTCCTGCGCATCTCGTCATAGTTGAGCCTGCAGTGATGGGTCAAGATGTTGTACCGGAGTCCAAATCTCCGGACATCAGGGACCATGGACCAGTTGAATGGTTCTGGATGACCAATGTAGCTCCCTTTGGCTGGAAGAACGAAGGTTAGACCTCGCCTGTAACCGAAACGGTTGAAGATGTTCTGAATGCTGGAACTGGCACATTTGTGTGTCTTAAGGAAAACGATATTTTTGCGCGGGATGCAAGAGTTGGTGGATGCTTCAGGGGGGTCTTCTGTACTAGGATAGACGTCTTCACTCAGAATCCTCCGGACAGAACTGGAAAATAAATTGAAAGAGGTGATCCATAAACGACATAAGTTTACGTCATAACATAAAAATATAATGTTTTTGTGGTTTTGTATTGGCACCTTATTTCACTAATTGAAGGCTAGACCAAGTCTACGAGACGAAAATTCCCCAAGAAATCAGGAACGAAATGAAGTGTACGGTGGTATCTACCGCCCTCAAAGCTCGGGCATACATCTTCTCCGTGGGACACCAGATGAAGCAAACAACCAATATAAAAATGCACACCCACTGCTGGTTCAACGACGGAAGTAGCGCCAGAGGAGAAGGAATGACGCATGAGCAAAGCGACGAAGAAAAGAAAGTAGAAAGTTATCAGCGTGCCCGAAACGTGACGAACACCATGGGGGGCATTGGAAGTGCGTGCTGTTATCCAGTATGCATGTGAATTTGGGACTAGTCGTCTATGAAAGCCTATGGACCGTGTGTAGTGAACAGATCATGTCTCGTCAAATGG
Organism: Nephila pilipes; assembly: GCA_019974015.1. Taxonomy (NCBI): domain Eukaryota; kingdom Metazoa; phylum Arthropoda; class Arachnida; order Araneae; family Nephilidae; genus Nephila; species Nephila pilipes. The sequence goes on along the minus strand of BMAW01064538.1, from coordinate 76,466 downwards.
TTAGACGCTGGTGTTGCATGTTGGGTAAAGGAAGTGTGCAGGATGAAGATCGAAAAGGGTGTTCTTCCCCATCCAAGAAAAAAAAAAACAACACTGGTAGAATGCAGGACACAGAGTAAGTGGATAGGCGCGTGCATAACGGTGTCAGACATGGCGTCCACACTGTGCACTGGTAGCCAAAAGTTCATCCCAAAACAATATTCAGGTGAAGCAGGTGGGGGGGGGACAATCTCTTGCAACGCTGGGACACAAGTTTTATCGGAGTTTTTTTTTTCTTTTTTTTTTTCAAACTGATTGCACGCTCCAGCAATTGTCTGAATGTCAAGTTCGACTACGTTGAGAATTAGTGCAACATGTATGGCTCATTATGGCACAGTTTATTTAATTCTTCATTTATTTTTAGCTATAAATTTTCCTCGTAAAAAATGACGAAACTTACTTTCGGAACATCCCTCATATTATCCAAAAGCAACATACTTTTTAAAGCAATTATTTCATACCTATAGCGAAAAACACTTATAACATAACGTTAAAAAAGGCGAACTTACATGTGTCGCAATTGTTCATTTACTCGTCTCTGTCTTGGAACAAAGCGTGACTCGGGAACACATTTCAATATATTGAGAGTGACTTCCTTTGAGTTATGGCAATTTTCAGATCATCTACTGTTTAGAGATTATTTTCATAAACTTTATTCTTTGAATATCCCTATAAAAAATTCAAGAGATACTCAGATCAAGGGAAAGAGTGTCCATTGATGGGTTGTCCATAGATCAAGAGAAATCTTGGGTTAAAACATGTCCATAGTTCCATTATTCAATGGCGTAAGTGTAAAGTGACCAGATTTTAGCATTCGAAAATCGGGACACCATTGAAAATTGAGGAGGGTTCTTGATTAAAAATACCTACCTTTGGTACCTAAATAAATTACTTACCTAAATCATCTGAATAGCTTATTTGTTGGCATCACTTGTTTAACTAGAACTAGCACGCAGTACGACGTGTATCGTATGAGAGACAGTTACAAAACTCAATATGAGAAGGCGTTACTTCGTGGACGACCAACAAATTCCTTACACCCTGACCCTTCTCCTCTCTAAAATTCCTCCCATTTCCAATTTTTGTATATGATGCAATTTCTTTGCAACAATGTTCTAAATGATGCTAGATCGCTAGCGAAACATGTCACTATAAGAATAAAATCTGTGGAAGTGTACAAAGTGTTCAGCTACAAAAGCTACAAAATATTTGCGTCTTAGTCAATGTCGAAAAATGGCACTATTCATTAAGTTGAAACAATGGTGGTCGTATTCTAGCAACTGATCAAGGCAAACTTTGATAAGCAGTTCCTGATAATCAGTTCTTAACAATTATTTTTATTATTAAAATTTAACATTATAAAATTTACAAAAATAATATAAACTCATATCCTGGTGAAATAGCTACATGGAAGCCAAAAACTGTATATTCCCTTCCCGTTCTCCCGCCGTTCCCTGGCTTGTCGTGCATTCTTTCTAAAAATCGGGACTTTCTTAAAACTCGGCGGGATACGGGATAAATTGTTAAAAAGCGGAACATCTGATCACCTTATATAAGTTCGCCATCTTCTTCGAACTAAAAACGTCATTTCCCTGATCTGAGTATTTTCTGATTTTTTTTAGGGATAATGAAAGGATAAAGTTTATGAAAACAATCTGTAACCACTAGATGATCTGAAAATAGCAATATCACTCAAAGGACACAAGAACTCACTCCCTAGTATCTTGAAATGTGTTTCTCAAAATATGCACACGCGAGTTAAGCTTTGCCATTTGAAAGGGAAAAGATATTCTGAATATTTGATGTAAATATAAGTTTAGACTTTTTGTGCATGTTATGTTGGAAGTGCTTTTCCCTGTTAGTATAAAATATTGTATAAAAGATTGTAGTTTTCACGCAATAAATTTTCGAATCATCAGTGAAGGGACTCATAAAACATTCAGTATTTGTATGAAAAGCAGATCGAATTTGAATGTTTTTTTAGTTAGACACAATCAAATTGCATTCTGAACGGTTGCTAGAAAAAGAAAAACTGTACAGAAAGGGTGAGTCATGTGCTTCATTATCTAATCACTTCATTTAAAAATTTCGTTTGGTCATAACATTTTCCTCGGGGCGAAATACATAGATCCAACTGCGACTAATATTAGAGATTAAAAAAGATTTGTGGGTGTACATGCGTGTGTTTACAGATTTGTGTTTTTTTTAAATTAAAGAATTGACCTAAGATTATACATGATAAAATATCTGATATTATAAAAGAATGTTAAAAAGGCAATTTCTTTTCATGGTCTTATGCGGAATGAAGACCTGCTATTTGTGGCAAACACTTTGGTAAGAATGAAAGTGAAAATCCTTAAAACGAACAAGACTCACTCGATATTTTTGTAATTCTGAATTAGCTTCATGTTGTTCTTTATTATTTTTCAGTAGAAAATTATTTGCAAATTTATGATAATCATTTTCCATTTAATATTGCATACAATATAAGAAAATAAAACTTTAGAATAAAAAGACATAACATACATCAGGTTTTTTAATTTGTACAATTCATCTCGACAGTAATTCCGTAGGACATAAGTTTTTATTTTAGTTATGAAGAAAATATGGTAATCAGTTTATCTGTTGTATATGTAATGTAAATTTTTTTATATGTATAGAAAAAACGACTGAAATAGATAATTGTTCTTATTAGATTAAATTACGTTGGGTATATGATCACAAAAATGATATAAAAATCATTGAAAGATATTCTTCTATGACATTTCACGAATTTGATTCTATTATAAGGTAAAGCACTGATTTGAAAGAGACCGGATTCGCCTATTTCTATATTAGACCCAAGAATATTGGCAGTAAGGCGTGGTACAATTACGTAACGGTAACAAATATATTTTCTTCTCCTTTATCTGTCATATGACTGATTGTGAAATATTGAATATCGGCTCTTTCAATTTTCTCGAAAATCTACAAAATGGTACCATCTCATTATATTACATCGAAAATAACTTGGACAGTTGAAGGCACTGTTAAAACAATGAATGAATTGAATTTCATTTGAAACCGACGAAAAACATCGATGTCAGACTACATATAAAACTAAACAGTACTCTACATTACTGAAAAATTCAAAAGCAATGATGTGTGTAATGCATTAGTAATCACTTACTGGACATCTGTTTGGTCGTACTGGATGACGTAAACGACAAACGCTGCACAAAAGATAACCGAAACCAAGCTGAAGCTTCTCTTGTTTGGAGTTAAGTTTGTCTTAGTAATGTTTCCCTGAAAAAAAGATTTAAATTAGAATTTCTGATTAAGTAATGAACTATTTCTGTATTGCATTGAGAAAAGTATACTATAATTAAATAGAATTAAATTTAATTTAACTATAGTTAAATAGAATTCTACATCATTTCTCGGATGAAGTTGTTGTTTTAGCTAATATCTATTCTTCTATCTACCAAAAAGCAGAAGCAGCCAAAAAATACTTTGGAACTCAATTTTTAAAGGTAATTGATAAGATACTATAATGTCATATAAAAAATTAATTACGTAAATAATTATTGGTATACTTAAATAATTATATATATTATATACTGAAAGAAAAATGTTAAGTAAGTATAGAATTACATGGAATCACTGTAAAGTAATAACGAATTATATTTATGGTAATTACTACAGGTATTTACAAAAATAGAAAAATCAATAAAAATTCAACGCAGAAATAAAAGGTAAATACTTTCAAAGAAATTTTAAACTTTTTTAATGAAAAAAACATTCTAAAAGAGAATTTGATTTTGTTTTGCACTCGAAGATTTTACTTAGCATTCGAGAGAAAAGTTCCAAGACTGTTTTTAAACTGTAATAAGTAAAGAACATTGAAGCCTGTTTATTAAAATATAAAAGAATATTTTTGGATGTTTCGTACATCAGGACATCTCCGTTGGCTTCTTTACTGTTGCAGAAAAACCTTCACTTGAAGCAGAATTTTTTCGTTTTAAATTTTAGAATCAACAAATGTATCTAATTGTAATTTGTGACTTTGGGCTATTCGCGATTTTCTCTTCACTAACAATGGGGACTTTAATTGAGATCGATTGCATGAAATAGCAATTTCTTCCCAACCAAAATGAAGCATGATTATGTTAATTAGATGCAGTTTGAAATAAAGGGAGGTGATTTAGGCATCTATATATATATATATATATATATATATATATATATATATATATAT
>BMAW01064538.1:61771-72090 GCA_019974015.1 Nephila pilipes | reverse complement strand
TGACTCATCACGAGATCTCAAAGATTATACAACCGATTGACTTGAAATTTAGCATAGTTACTCATTTTGCGATGTAGACGCTCACTAAGAACGGATTTTAAGGAAGTCTTATCCAAAATGTAATTTTCATCCGTTAATCTACTCTTATCCGTCGGTTATGTAGTTTTTGGCGACTTTAGCGCCAAAAATGATATGACCGACGCCAAACGGAATATATATATATATTTTCCCTATGTATACTGTGTATTATCACCAATTAAGTTTACTTGGTGAGATTTGCGCGTGCGAAATGGAAAAATACCGAATAATTTAATATTGAAGCACTGATGGAGGATTGGGAAGAATTTGGCGAATGGGCTCTTTATGTGAAATTTCGTGCAAGTCGAAATTAGGAAACGATAGAAATAAATAAGTTTGGAATCCCACGTTTGGTGAAAGTGTAGTTTAGCTCCAAAACTTAGCGGGATTTTGAAAAATACTAAAATGGTTACATCATTCGGAATAGCGCACATGCAAGACTATCTTCGTTTACTGGAGAACCTCGCTACATGCATGAACGAACTCAAGACGGTATGACATACGTAAGACATTTTGAACGTCCCGACTTGCTCGACTTTTTTTTTTTTTTTAGCATTGCAAATTTAGGACAAAAATCTTATGATAGACACGATGTCATTGTAAGGGTATTTCATTTGAAAGCTAAGCACATGATGAACCTTCTAACAAAACGTTGAATCTTTTTTCAATATTAGGTCTAACATGTATAAGGTGGAATGAGTTTTATCCATATATATATGTATGGGGTGACTTTTTACTAAATTTTTTTATTTTTCTCATATTTTTGAAAGTGGGGGATAACCATTATTACAGACAATCAATTTCCTAAAATTTTAAATTTAAATTATCATCATCGTTTAAAAATTGGAAATTCTCTTGATATTTTACGTATAGGTTGCGAAATATAATATTATCGTCAGCCCAGCGAAGCGGGTGGGTATCAGCTAGTATGGTATATAAGCAAAGGGAAATTTGGAGGATAGAGGAAGAGTGTGGTTAACTCTGAGTATATATTACTAGAAGAGATCGATAATATCAAGAGTTGTTACAGGGGATAACGGTCTCAGAGGATTTGAGATATCAACTTCAACAGGAGAGGTTTTGGTAAGAGAGTATTAATTCAATAATAGCCGAATAGGTGAATTAATCCAAGGGGTCACCAAAGAGAGCAAATATTCTTCAGACATTATATTACAGAAATTGGTAAATAAATAGTTGTGCGAGACTTGACTGGTGTATCCTTGTGTAAGTTATTGACTTTTAGAGTTAGTTGCATTTGACTGAGTTATGGCACAAGAGTCGGGTAGAAGTGATTCGCCACAGATTCTAAGACAAAAATTCCAGTGTTTTCTGTTTCGTGTTCTTAATATTTCAATTATCTCACTACAAAATTTTTGTAAGTTAATAGTTGTTTACAGTGGCACAAACAATTGAGGATACACCTTACTTTTACTTGATAAATCCAACTTTCAATCAAAATAACACCTTAACCAGAAGTGCAAACGAATTTTTATTCTTAGACATAACAAAAGGTTTAATTAACAGTAAAAATAAAGAAAAATCAACGACAAAATTCTAAAATAAAACTTTTTAGAGGCATTTCAAATAAACATAAGCAGATTTTTACCTCAAAAAATTGAGGATACACAAATGAAATTTTTGTTTAACTACCACTTGATTTCTTTTTGCTTGCTACTAATAATCTAAGTTTGGGAAATTTAATCCTAAACTTTTTCAACTGTTATTTCTGTCTTTTGAAGTTGGTTATGAGAATATAAAGCTGTAATTTTAAATGGAAAATGGCTCCTCGGAAAGAGACTAGTATTGATGTAAGAAAATTTATATTAAGGTTATTTAAGAAGGGAAAATCTTATCGTGAAATAGCTGAAATTGTCGGTAGAAGTCACTCATGTGTCCAGAAAATCATTGGGAAATTTAAACGCGATGGATTAATTCAAAATAAGAGTGGAAGAGGAAGGAAAAGTATTCTGAGTGATGTAGCTAAAAGGAAAATTTTAAAAGATATCAAGATTAATCCTAAACTGAGTGCAGTCAAACTAGCTGCAGAAACTTCTCGAATAATCTGCAGAAGTGTAAGTGCTGAAACTGTGAGAAATGTGATTAGACATGCTGGATATAGCAGTCGAGTAGCTAGAAAGAAACCTTTCATAAGCTTACAAAATCAGAAAAAGCGTTTGGAGTTTGCAAAAACTCATCAGTTGAAGACAGAAAACTTTTGGAAGAAAGTTATATTTAGTGATGAAAGTAAATTCAACATTTTTGGAAGCGATGGTCGTCACACCGTTTGGAGAAAGCCGAACACCGCTTTGGATCCAAAAAATTTACGTCCTACAGTTAAACATGGTGGTGGCTCCGTCATGGTTTGGGGTTGTATGGCTGCAAATGGGGTAGGAAATTTAGTTTTTATAGATGGTATAATGGATCATAAGCTTTATATAGACATACTCCGCAACAATCTTATAAAAAGTGCACAAAAATTGGGTTTAGATGGAAATTTTATATTTCAGCACGACAACGACCCCAAACACACGGCACGTAATGTCAAAATGTGGTGTCTTTTTCATTGTAAACAGCAATTGCACACACCACCACAGTCCCCTGACATCAATGTCATAGAAAATTTGTGGGCCACACTAGAAACAGCGGTCCAAAAACACCAGATTAGAAACAAAGTCCATTTAAAGCAAGTGTCACAAGAAGAATGGGATAAAATATCTCCAGATACCACTAAAAAATTGGTCGAATCGGTACCAAGACGTTTGGAGGACATTATAAAAGCCAAAGGTTTAGTTTAGTTTTAGTTTAGTTTTTATTAACGTCGCACTAGAAGCAACACGAGGGCTATTGGCGACGGACCTCGTAATTTTGAACCACGGTCAAGTGACGAAAAAAAAAGCCAAAGGACATGCAACAAAATACTGATACTGTCTATGCATGTAATATATCGAAAGAATTTCATTGGTGTATCCTTAATTTTTTGAGGTAAAGATCTGCCTATGTTTACTTCAAATATTTGTGAAACTTTTAATTATAGATATTTTTTTGTTGATTTTCGTTATTTTTACTGTAAATTAACCCTTTTATTACGTGTAAAAGTAAAAATACGTCTTCTATTCCAGTTAATATGTTATTTTCATTAAAAGTTGGATTTATCAAGTGAAAGTAAGGTGTATCCTCAATTGTTTGAGCCACTGTATGTTATAGTTTATTATTATAAGCTATTGTTAAATTCGAGGAAGAAAAAACAATGATTCGACGTGAATTTGTCACTTGACCGAGGTTCAAAATTACGAGGTCCGCCACCAATAGCTCTCGTGTTACTTTTAGTTCGACGTTAATTAAACCAATCAATCAATCAATTCTCCCTTGAATAAAATGTGGCTATGTTCGATGAATAACAATTTTACAATTGTGAGAGTTAGGCTTAATTTGCTGCTAACATTAGCTGTTTACAACGAAATCTGTTTATATTCAGTGTATTTTTTATTTCTGATATGTATCGGATTTTGGGGTTGAATAAATTTTTCATTCTTTCTCCCCCTTCAATAAATATCTGTATATCTTTTATGCCTTTAGAAAAGTCACTGCATGTTATTCATTGTTAAAGCTAGATTTTTATTCATCGAAATTGTTCCATGAATCATGAAACGTGTTTTGGCTTAATCTTCGATCATTCATTTTAAAACGTTCTTTTAGACTTTTTAGAGAGAGTGAAAAGAGAAACAGATACAAAAAAATGTCTTTCAAAAAGTCAGTTTTTATTGTTTCGCATGATGTTAAGAGTTTATTATTCAATAGTTAATTATGATACATTCTTTCAGATTTGTTAGAGAAGAAAGAAAAAGTTAAAAAAAAAAAAAAAGAAGAAAAAATCAGAAAAGTAATTTTTTTTAGTGTTTTACGTGGTGGAAATGCATCAGTTCTTTGATTTCAAAATGAATTATCGCTACAGCTAAATAGACGCAGTTATTAAAAGGGTAAATTAATTCTAATGTTTAAAATCGAAACTTATATGCAAAGTTTTACAAAGAATAGATTTAGCCTCTCAAGGTGAGCTTTTTTTAATAACTGTTATTAAATTACTCAATTAAATATAAGAATTAAAGTAAACAACGAAATATCGAGGAATGGGAAACTTTTCCGATATTAAAATTAAAGCAAACGATAAATTATTAAATTGAATATATTTAAGCTAAATATAATTAAAATTGAAGTAAACGATAAAAAAAAATTGAAAAATGATCTGGTACGCCAAAAGTGATCCAACTAAAACAATAGTCCCTAAGGTGGCCTATAAGGATCTAATTCTAAAAATGTTCTACTAATAATAGTAACAGTTCTTATCTCTTTTTTCAACAATACAATATAATTACTTAAAAACAATGTAAATTTTATAGCAACATATATATATATATATATATATATATATATATATATATATATATTAAAGTGATTTGCTTATATTATATATATATATAATATAAGAAAATCCCTTTGTAGAATATTATGAATCATTTGGTTAATTTCCTAAATAGCACACAAACAATGAGAATTGTTTCATCGTAGTTCGTTTAAAACAGGATTTTGATTTTAATATACAGCTGTTCACATATACAAGAATAGTTTATTCAATATATTACATTAAGCCAATTTAAAAATATTTTATTTAAGACATTTTTGAAACTCTTAGATAAATTAATTGAATTTTGACTAAAATATGATGAAGAGAAATTATCAGGTAGCTAGATGTAATGATAATTGTGATACATTATTAAATAAAATATAATCAAAAATGCTTCTTTTTCCGTCACTTTTTAAAGGTAATTAATTGAAAACAATACACTATTCATTGAATTTTCTTGTTTTTGCTTGGAATGCAACGACAAATTCTAATTAAAAATGGATTAAACCCGATTCCGGCACAATCCAGTGATTTCTGTGTTTTAATTATTTAAGTAACACTCGAAAATCTAATCATTTCATAGCTCTAGAAATAAAGTTTGCCATGCTTATATCTTCCAAAAAATGTATTTTATTCTCATGGCAAAAACACTACTCATCTAATTAATTTCCCCCAAAATATTCCATCATGAATATTTTATGACGCAATTTTTCACTTATATTCTGTTAATTTCATTTGTTGATGGATTCCTGTGCAATTTTTTAACGCTTGCTGAGTATTGTATATTTTGCATCAAAGCAGCGATAAATAAAATTTTTAAAGTGATTTGCTTAAAAACTTTTCTGAAATACCTTTTTGAAAGATTTGGTTCTTCCAAAGTCAGTCCGGAACAAAAGCAGGTCCGGTACAAAATTCATTTATGGGGCCTGAAGTCAAAGACCGTACAGTAAAATAATAATTTATTTCATTTTGCTATTTATTACATTTTTAGCCACCAAAGAAGATATTGTTTTAGTTGGATCACTTTTGGCATATTTGTTTTAGTTGGATCACTTTTGTTCAGATCACATTTTAATTTTTTTTATCGTTTACTTCAATTTCAATTACATGTAGCTGATATAATATTCAATTTAATGATTTATCATTTCCTTAAATTTTAATATTATAAGTTTATTATTGTTCATTTCTCGATATTTCATTGTTTACTTTAATTCTTATATTTAATTGAGTAATTTAATAATAATTATAAAAGAAAACGCACCTTGGATGACTAAATCTGCTCTTTGTAAAACTTTGCATAGAACTTTTTATTTCATTATTTTTTCTTTTGGTTTTATTAACGTCGCACTAGAAGCAACAAAGACCATTGGTGACAGATTTCGTAATTTTGAACCTCAGTCAAGTGACGAGGACAATACTAGAGCTGATACCTCCCTCTCCAAACTTCCACACAGCGCCAACGGGAGGACTTTGAGCCGCGACAGATTTAACGTGAATTTTACAAATTGGAAAAGTAAGGATAATAATAATAATAATAATAATGTATTAACAAATAATGCAGAAAATAATAATGTGGACTATTAAATTACTTGATTCGAATACGATATTTTTAAAAATCTGTTATTGGCCTATTTAGAAAGGTAGACGATTTTTACAAAGTATCTGAATTTAAAATATCAGAAAAATCATGTTTTTCCTTGTCTCAAAAAAGCGTATTTTTCTTGTCATGTTATTCAGTTACATTTGTCTTTCTTTTAAATTCGAATATTTTACTTGCACTATTCGAATATTTTTAAAAAGGCACTATCAACCTTCACTAAACGGGCTCAGCAAAACATTTGGGTTTTTTTTTTCAATCTCTAGTCTCAAGTAGCTATCTACGCACATAGTTGTGCCAAAATCTTTCATAAATGAATTCAAATCTTTGAAATGATCATTTATCAAAATAAACATCTAGAGCTGTAAACTTACGAACCCTGAAACAGCGATTTTAAACTTTAGAGTGGCGACCCAAAATGAAGTCGCAGAGCGAAATGTTGAGATCGTGAAAATTTAATTTAGACACATGAATTGAAAAAGAAACAGTTGCAATCTATTCATTGTTATTTTTAATTTAATATATTATATTTTATGTGCAATACAATTCTAAAATCTCTATATTGGCTTAAATTAAGCAGTAACTCCTTCTTACGCATTGAAAAAAATACCACCAAGTGCGTTATTATAGCTGTGTCGCATAGCAACTTTAGGATATTTTGGAATCAAAATATGACTAAAAGAATACTGCCTAATGCGTGCGTGAGAGATGTTTGTTTATTAACGTTGCACTGAGACGCAACACGAGGACTATTGGTGACGGAACTGGTAATTTTGAACCTCGGTCAAGAGATGAGAACGACACCTGAGCTAGCACTTCCCTTGCAAAACTACCACATCACGACAATTGTAGAACTTAAAGCCTCGTCAGATTTAACGTGCATCAGTTCCAGCGACACGGTGGGTGTTTTGTGGATTCAGGGATCGAACCCACGACTCGACGAAAACAGCCAGCTGTGAATCCATTACCATGACCATTAGGCTACCGCATAACACGTAAATTCTGCGCAATACAGGCGAGTAAGTTCTTGTGCCACTGTGACTTGTGTGAAAACGCTTTTCAAGTTTAGAGAGTTGTTTATGTTTCGACACTAGAATGTACATCTGAAGAACAATATAATATTGTATTTTATTGTTTTATGCGACTGAGGTTGATATTTATTTCGATAATTATTAATCGAGAAATTATTTTATCGATATATATTTTAAAATTAAATTATACCTTACTCAAAGACAGTAAAATATCATAAATATTTTAATTTAATTTAACAAAAGTTTTTATTAAAAATTAAATAAATCAGAATTTAAATGTATTTATTCAGAAATCTTTTAAATTAATTTTGAAATTAATCAATAAATTTTTTTTCACGCATAGTTAGGAGGGAAAGAATCGTTGGAAATTTTTAACCGGGAAAGGGGGTTATACAAGGATAGAAAGGTTAGGAATCACTGTTCCAAACGGAAGACCTGTAATAACGGAATCCAAATCAGGTATACACGCTCTGAATATTGTCTCAGAGTTGCTCACCCTCCCCTACAGCGTTTCTATGACTCCTCTAATTCCTTTACCTCTCCTCATTCCTCTTCATTGCACTTCTTTTTCAATAACAAGGCTCATTTACATATATCCCGATTCTTGCACAAGGCGAGATTCTTATACCAAACGTCATAGTAAAGCAGCTTCGCAGAGATCAGTTGAAGGGAAATGCGATTCATAGTAAATGATACTCAAAACATCCAAACTTCTCTTCGAACTGATCTACGTGAAATATGCTCTAATAACGAAATACGTAAGTGGTTAGAAAAATAATCTGTTCTAGAAGGCAAATAGCGTTTGCGAGGCAAGTTTGTGTTGCCACTGTGTGCGAGTAAAAGAATTCGAAAGCGGAGACAAAACAAATTTGACACCGATTCATAGACTGCCGAATCGAGATGTCGCCTTTGGTGAAAGTGGGATTCCTCATTATTCAACAGAAACTAAGGAACAATAAAAATACTGTAAAATAATAAAAATGTTCTATGACAAGTTTTACAAAGAATAGATTTGTCAACCCAAGGTGCACTTTTTTTAAAATTATTATTAAATTACTCAATTAAATAAAAGAATAAAAGCAAACGATGATCTATCGAGAAATGGACAGTAGTAAACTTTTCCGATAATAAAATTAAAGGAAACGATAAATTATTAAATTGCATATATTTAAACTACATGTATTTAAACATAAGGTAAACAATAAATTATTAAACTGAATATTATATCAGCTACATGTAATGAAAATTAATGCAAACAATAAATTTTTAATCTGAATATAATTAAACTAAATGTAATTAAAATTGAAGCAAACGATAAAAAATTGAAAAGTGATCCAACTAAAACAAAAGCCCATTGGGCGGCTAATAGTGGTTTGCATCTGATTGATCTACTTTAAGGAAAACGAAGACCGCCTGAAAAGTGAAAGCAACGATTTTTTTCGGATGCGAAGGGCGTCAATTTCATGGCTTCGGACGTGGAAAAAGCAAAGACGATGAATGGTCAATATTACCCTTTTTCGATTTCCCATTCCTAACACATGTACTTTTTGAGTTACTTTCGAATATTCAAGTTTATGCACATTTGCATTAAAACCAAATATGTAAAAAGGAAAAGAAAATGAAAGCATATGAAGTGGACTCTATCACGTTTTTCTCTACAACGAGCATGATGATGTCGCTTGAATTGAAAATCTCTCCTAGTGGATGAAATGTGACTTGTATTGATTAGATTAGAATTGCTGAAGCAGATGATGATATATAAGCAGTTTAACTATTGATACGAGATATAGTGAGCTGAAGTTGTCCGTGTGAGATATATGTAGCAGAGCTGCACAGAGTAAAAAGCTCAAAGGAGTGAAAATAAAACAGATCTACAAAGGATTAAGAACTCGAACCCTCATCTACAAATCTTCCAAGTTCCTGAACTCGATTGGTTTGGTAAGACAAGAGCTAAATTACTACATTAAGCGTTAGAACCAACGCGCAAGGGAACCCTTTCCACAGATATTGTTATTTAGAGATTGATCTTTGATTGTTCATGATCCCAATAAAATAACCTTGTTACCATCACTATGATATGATTTTTCCTCATTGGACTATTGATAAGTGAGTATTTTAAATACTGATTAATAATGGTAGGAGAAGGAAGTAAAACAGGAGTGTCACGAGCTAATTTTACTTTCCTTGCATTTGAATAAAAAAAATTTTTTTAAACAACTTTTCTTTTCAATTGGGCTTTCTTTAACTCACATTGTAAATTTGTCTGGGTCATTACTTTAAAAGCTTTTTTCTCATATTTTAAACAGCTCAATTGAGCTGAAATTTTCTCTATATATGATCGTTTTGGATGATAATGCAATAATTTAATTATAATCAACAAAATTTGATTGATTAAAACCAATTATTTAAAGAATTAAATTTTACGCCAAGTTTCTCGCCAAGTCGCCAAATGGTCGTCAAATCCGTCGCTAGGTGAGGGGTCATTGCTTAAACTCTCTTTGGTTAATTTTTTTTTAATTAAAAAATTAATGAAAAATAAATTTTTAGTTTTAATTTTTGTTTTTATAGAAAAAAAAACAAAGAAAATATGTTACGCAGAGTGTGAAGTTCGAAAGAAAAAAGAAAAGAAGAATTCCATGTTCAAAAAACTCGTTTTTTACCTGTGTTATTAACAAACTGAATTGAAAACAAGTGAAAACTGAATAAACAGCAAAACTGGAAATAAAAATAATAATCTTGAATCACAAAAGATACATTTTACAAATTTTTATCAAAAAGTCATAGATAAAATTTACATTGACATATGATGATGATGAAACGCACAGTTTTAATCAGTGAACTTCGGTATTTTGTACACTGTAATAATTTAATTATAGACGAAAGAATAATTTCATCCTTTCCGAAATTGAGACGGCTGAACGATTCCTACGTAGCGCGCATTCAGTTAAGAGTGTAGGATCGTTAACTAGAAAATTTATTATTACACCTCTTGCACTTAAATTATGACCCGAAATGGAACACTTTCGCGTTTGTTCTGTACTTTTTCTTTTCTAATTTTAGCGAAGTACCAGTATATCTGGATAATTACTGTATCTAGGCCAACGAACTGAGTGAATATCAATCAAAAGAAGTATTAAGAGAATATTTTAAAAGGTCTTTTGTAAAATTTTCTAAGGTTTTACATTCAGTTTTTGGTATAATCATCATATTT
>BMAW01064538.1:36930-54929 GCA_019974015.1 Nephila pilipes | reverse complement strand
AATGTTGTTTTCAATTTTAGACTCGGGAGTTATTGATCGATGTGTTATATATATATCTGTATATTTGTCATATATATATGTGTATGTATGTTATATATATATATGTGTATGTATGTCATATATATGTGTGTATGCATATATATATATATATATATATATATATCTGTGTGTCTGTGGAAAATTTTGATATATATTCTTGATAGTATCAATTCCTTATACATAAATATTAGCAATATATATTGAATACAAATATTCTGTATAACAGGAGTACGTTTATCATAAAAAAATGAAATTTATATCATTAAGTATTAGTTATAATAAGAGATAATTATTTTTTATGTCGAACATTTAATTAGTTTCACAGTTTGTAGAATATCAGATGTAGGAGTCTTCTTCATGTAGCAATTAATAGAGAGAAAAATGCACCCTTCGAATATTCAGCACTATTTTTTCATTCAACTACATTTTCTCTTTAAAAATCTTTATAACGGTATCATGTTCGAGAAATTTTGATCAAAATTCGCCCCGCATAATATTCCCATTAATTTAGATCGTTTTTGGGAATATGTTCAGAAAATTAAAAATCTCTGTTTTGAAGTCAGTAACCTTCCAATACATCTTTTTTTCCCTTCTCATGTAGACTATGATCTAATTATTACTATGAATACTCGGAATATTTTTCTCTGAAAATCAGCACTTCAGCAAAAGAAAATCTTGATTCAAACTGTAAAATATTCGATTCGGAATAAATATTTTATATGTTTATGGGAATTAAAAATATTATAATAAAAGTCGATAAATAGAAAATTTCGTTGTAAAAGAGTTCGATAACTAGAAAAAGAACTGTTCGATTAGGAGACAAGGCTGATTCAGTTAATGATTCCAAGAAAAACCGGAGGAAAAAACAATAATGAGATTTATAGACCTCATTTTGATTAATAATATGATGGGTCATTCTAGGACATGTTCCTCGTGAACACAAAATAAAAGTTCAGGTTTAATAATTTATGAAAGTAAATTAATGTGTGTGGTTTTATGCTTGGCATATAACTAGAAAATGTATGTCCCTATAGTTTTATATATTCCAAACTCGTTTTATCAATATTTAGACATATAGTTTAGTATTTTTTTTACTCCTAACTAACAAAGAAAATATTGAAAATTAGCATTCAACTTTTGTCTTTCTTTGAGATTTAGAGGGAGAGCGGAAAAGAAAATTACGTTGAATATTAAATTTTAAGAAAGTTCATAATTATTTGCAAATTTTCCTTTGACTTTTTGTATTCTGTATGTGAAACGAATTTTTAAATAAGTTCATACTTTAAAAGTGTGAAGGGGAATCTGTTTGAATTTTAAAGAATATTTTATATGGATTTGGACACCAACATAGAGCTTCTATGAAAATTTAAACATATTTAGAAAACATTTAGGGCCTTATGCAATGTACATAACACAAGAAAAAGAAAGGTAAATGCACAAAAATCAAATCAAAAGATTGTGTAAAGAAATTATTAATTTTTTTTCATTTCAAATTATTCTACTTTGAAGCCTGACTGAATCTATTGAGAACTTATGTAAAAATCAACATCAACTATCTCTGGCAAAGAGAGATAGAAATAAAAAAATAAATAAAATAATGGCCGCTTTCTAGATCAAATATTCAAATATCTTTACGTATGAGAAAAGCTCATATGTAATTAAATTAATTAAAATAAGTACAATTTTCCTTATCATTTATGCATTATTTATGAAAACATTTCTTAAATTTCCTTTTGTAGCTCTTATGTTGTATTCTTGTTTTCTTTTGGAATTACCTTACTTAAAAAAAATAATAATTTACCATCTCAAGATCTCATATTTGTGTATGTGACCTCTTCTCTCTATATTTAATTACATAAAATCTTGCAATATAATGCATCAAACAAATTTGTATGCAAAACGCATCAAACTTACATTACATTTGGAAATGCATCGAATATTTGTTTTCTTTTTAATTTACTTTTAAATACTAATTTTATATGTTCATGATGTACTCCCTTCATCTCTTTTTCTTATCTTTATGGCAATAAAAATCTACTATTTTTATTTCCTTACTTTTGTAATATGCTGTTTATAAAACAGATCAAAGTTCTCAGCCATTTTTAAGGAAGAAAAGACATTTGGAATGCCCATTAATAAAATGATAATTTTTTTTAATTCCATACAAAACTTTATTTTGTTTATAGAAATGTATATTAATTCGGTAAATGTTTATATATATTTGTTGTAGCCTGCAATTAGTTTGAAAAAAAAAAAAAACACTCTGGTAAGACTCGGAGCCCTGATCCACCTCAATATTGTTTTGGATGGACCTGGGCACGACCAATACGCAATATCAATGCCACGTCTGACACCGTCATGCATGCACCTATTCGCGCATACCATGTCCTGTACTCTAGTAGTGTTGCTTTTTTTCTTGGATGTGGAAAAACGCGCTTTTTGATCTTCATCCTGAAAAATCTCTTCCTTCACTGAACATGCAACATCAGCGTCCAACCATTTAACGAGACATGATCTGTTCACAACACACGGTCTTTTGGCGTTCATTGATGATTGGTGCAACGTGTCTATTCATACTGGACAATAGCATGCACTTTCATTGCCGACTACGTTGTCTGTCCCGTCTGGGGCACGCTGGTCTGTTGCTACTCTTTTTCCTTCGTCGCTCGGCGCATGTGTCATTCCTCCTCCACTGACGCTACTTCCGTTGTTGAACCAAAAATGGGCGGGGATACTTATGGTGGTTGTTTGTTTAATCTGGTGTATCATATGCTCTTTCAAAAATGACGAAACTTACTTTCGAAACATCCCTTTTATACTAAACTCATATAAAAAAATAACATAAAATACTATACGCTTTTTTGTAGATAAAGAGAACGGATTGCTAACGGTATCAAGAATGATAAAATTCTGAATTGACTCAATTTTTTCTGGTTTTTTTTTTTTTAAACTGAAACCTTATTGAAAATTTTTATAATATATCTTTGGAGAATTTTAAATGTGTCATGCATTACCTAAGTGTTAAATCTCTACCGGAATAATTCGAGATAGATTGCATATTTTTTTAATTATTTGTATGTAAATTTGTAATGCAGACGATATTTATTTTAAACCGGTTTTCATATGTTCAATTATGTAAGATGCAGACGATATTTGTTGAAAATGAATAACATTACACTGTTTTTAAATTTTTTTTTCCATCTTAGAATGGCAACCAAAGCTTGATTTTTAGAGTATTAAATTTATTTGGGTTTTGTTATTCTAAAGAGTTGGATAAAATAATGAAGTTTTGAGGTGTTTGTATTAGTCTTTAATGATTTTAGTAACCTGCACCGACACTTAATGCATAAATCATATATGATGCAACGATTACAATTTATCATTGTAAGATTTTTAATTTATAATTTAATTTTATGACATTAAAAACTGTTTAATAGGGTTATATGCTGAAATAATTTCAATATCTTTATTTTTGAAGGAATAGAAAATTTCGATAGAAACAGATCGCTAAATATCTCCATCATTGTAAGTAAATAAATCTGGGTCATTTTGTGTGCTTCGGGTAAATTATCTAATGGGAAGAGTTTTCGAATAAAAACAAAAATGTTGTAATCAACCTCAAAGACTGAGAATGAAAAACGCAAATGTTCGTGATATTCAACATTTAAGATATTCCGCACGCGATTTCTTCCATTAAAGATTATTTCTTTATAGCTCGGAGATTTGATTCAACTTATACATTTTCAATTCACCTGGTCTTGTAGTTGCTTCAGAACGAGAAAAAAAATTCGATGAAAGAAAAATACTTTTAAGCATGTCTCACGCTCATGAATATTTTTACTGAGATGTGTATGTGAATGGACCACTATGCGATTTAAGACTTACACCAAATTCTCTTTGAAAGTGCACATTAAACAATCTCTTCAAGTGCTTAAAACTATGAATTTTAGGAAAAATATTTCTATAGATATTCATGTCCAGTTGTGTATACCCGGGGCTGATGCTCGTTAAATATGTCTAGGCTCAAAGTCCTCGCAGTGGAGTGGTGTGGAAATTAGAAGAGGGAGATGTTAACTCAAGTGTCGTTCTCGTCACTTGACCCCGGTTTAAAATCATGAGGTCAGTTGCCAATAATCCTCATGTTGCTTCTAATTACGACGTAAAAAACAATAAATCAATTTGAATTTCATGTGATTTCGTATTCTTTGTATAAATATGTATTTTAATTCTATAAAGGACAAATCTATTATTTGTCTTTATATTAAATTTTACTTATTGATCGTTATTGATCTTATCTTTCATATTTCTAGTCACTCCTCCTTTTATTTTTTTGACATATGCTATAAATGAGAATTTAAATTCGTAAAAAATAAGAGAAAAATCAAAATTAAAAATCTTATTGATGTATAGTGAAGTGTAACTCAAGTGAAGGATTGGAATTCTAATAATACTTTGAAATACAAACATTTTCATATTTGTACAATTACAAACAAGCACTACTTTAACAACATAATTTATCATAGCAAATGGTTTCAAAAATGTTAAAACTATAACAATGTATTAAAATTTTTGTTGTGTATTTATAATTTTCCATCTATTGAAAATTATCTAATTTGTTTTGGATTTACTAAGTGTACTGGATTCTGATATATGGAAGATAAAGATTCCATATTCTTTTACATAAAACTATTATTTAAATTCATATTTAATGAAATTTAATATATGAATTAAAAATTACCAGTATGCTAATCAAAGGTTAAAATATTTAATTTAACATCAAATTTATTCGCAACACTAAAATAAAATCTGAACTTTAAGAAAAAGCAATAAGAAACATATTCAGTTCTTCCATAGAGTTTATATTATGTAAATATTTTGTATAGCATGGAAAGAATAATAGAAGTAAAAGGAATGCAAAATAATGCCACCTGAAAAAACAAAGTTGGGCTGCATCAAAATCGATTGGACCAAAACAAGCAAGAAGAAAGCTAGTTTAAGAGAGATTCCAAGGTCTGGAGACAAAAATGGCAGCTTTACAATTGTCGTAACCTTTTAAATAATTTGATTCTATTTTCATTCTCGATTTGGATCTTGACAAGAAATGAAAGTCAATCGCTAAAAATACTTAATTTCATATGTGAGTATGAGTTATTCTAAAATTCGTCTAAGAATAATTTGTAAGAAATATTATGCTAATTTAATGATATTATCTATTTTGCAAATTAATTAAATGATGTAAGAAACAAAAAAAGGGGGGAAATCTAAAACAATTGATAAGATTACAAATGCAATAATAAAATAAATAACGTTAATGAAAAAACAATTCTAAATAAAGGCAACAAACTAGAGTGTAATTATTTATTATTATTTCTGCATTAATGATTTTATTTAGCTTTTAGTCTCTTTTATTTCATGTCTATCACTCCTTATATTATATTATATATATATATATATATCCCAGAATTTTATTTACTTATTTGTTCTGCATTTTCTTTCAGGTAATTTCCAAGTACTTTAAAATACAAACAGTCATATGCCTCCGGAAATTATTTCAACAAATTTTTGACACATAATTATAGAATGATATGCGGAGAGTCAATTGACAAATTTGATTAAAAAGGTATAAAAAATATTCCTTTAATAACACACACACATATATATAACACATGGATCAATAAGTTCCGAGACTAACCCAGAAATGGCGCTCGTAGTAAACCAGTAACCAGGTATTTCTAGAGTACTAAGCTTTGCTTGAAACGTGTCAAAATTTTAAGTCGATCGGACCAGAAACAGCTGAGTTATCGAGGTTGGAGTAAAGTCGTTTTGTAGTTTGTTTAAAAAATGGAAAAAACCGAGTTTCGTGTTCTGATAAAACATTGTTTTTTAATGGGTAAAAACACCGAGCAAGCGAAACAATGGATTGAAAAATGTTACCCGGACTCTTGTCCATCAAAAGCAACGATTTGTCGGTGGTTTGCCGAGTTTAAACGTGGTCGTACCGACACAAATGACGCGGAACGCTCGGGTAGACCTGTGGAAGCCGTTACACCGGAAAATGTGAGTGAAGTGACAAAAATTATAATGAAAGATCGTAAAGTGAAGCTCCGTGAGATTGCTGAGATGACACAGATATCATATGGAAGTGTATTTACTATCCTTCATGAAAAATTGAGCATGAAAAAGGTTTTTTCCAAGTGGGTGCCGCGATTGCTTTCGATGGAACAAAAACAGCAACGAGTCGATGATTCAGAAAGCTGTTTATCGCTATTTACTCGCAACAAAAAAGATTTCTTGCGTCGTTACGTGACCATGGACGAAACATGGATACATCACTACACTCCAGAGTCGAAGCGGCAGTCATCTGAGTGGCGCACAGCTGGCGAAAGCCGTCCGAAAACGCAGCAGTCAGCTGGCAAAGTCATGGCGTCAGTTTTTTGGGATACGCATGGAGTGATTTTCATTGACTACCTCGAAAAAGGTAAATCGATCAACAGTGATTCGATTATATTGACTTGCTGGTGCATTTGAAGGAGGAAATCGCAAAAAAAACGACCGCACATGCAGAGAAAAAAAAATCCCTTTTCACCAAGACAATGCACCCTGCCACAAGTCGATGAAAACAATGGCAAAATTGAACGAATTGGGCTTTGATCTGCTTTCCAACCCCCCATACTCGCCAGATTTAGCCCCCAGTGACTACTGGCTCTTTGCTGATCTTAAAGAAATGCTCCAGGGGGAAAGATTTGGCTCAAATGAGGAGGTCATCGCTGAAACTGAAGCTTATTTTGAAGCGAAAGATAATTTTTTTTATAAACATGGTTTTGAAAAATTGGAAAAGCGTTGGAACGATTGTATCACCCTAAAAGGTGATTATGTTGATGAATAAAAAAAAAATTTTGCAAAAAATATGTTGTTTTCAATGTTAGTCTCGGGACTTATTGATCCATGTGTTATATATGCATATATGTTTGTTGCTATCATTAAAGTAAAATCAGGATGAAGTTAAAACCCTTTTTATTATAAAAACTATTTATTTATGGTTTTCATAACCTTTTACACACCCACACGCACATGAGCAAGACGAACACACGCAGAAGCGAAAGCAGACAACACCAGCAGCGATGCAAATCAAATGCAAAAGCAAACAAAATATCAATTTAATACAGCCAAAAACTATTAACAAATATTACAAACAATTTAAAAATTTAACATTAAAATCATAAGTAGAAAAGAAACCAGTAAGAACAAAAGATAAAATTAATGAAGTTAATATTGTTACAAACTTTGAAATGGAATAATATGTTTTTATAACAATATTATGTATTCAACCACAGCACTTCAGGGAATTACATTACAACAAGTTGGTATAAAAACCAAAAATTGAGCAGAACCAAAATTAAATCAAAGGAAGTAAACAAATGAAACAGATTCATTTAGACCTAAGTACTCTAATGTAATCATAAGAAATGATTATACATGTATTAATAATTTTTACTTAAAAGAGCAGTAAAAATTATATCACTAAAATTCAGAAAACTGAAGCAGAGTAATATATTTATAACTTCTCCCAAATTCAGTGTCATTATGCTACTCTCAAGAAAATCTTAACCACCAAATCACATTGATTGATTTAAAGATTTTACAAATAAAAATAATATTTATTTAAATTTACTCGCCATAAAAATAAAATAAAAATTATTGAAATTTAATAAAAAACAATATCAAGAAAACTTTCAAAGTATAATAATAAAAGAAAACATACAAATCATAATAAGAATAAAAACAAAAGTAGCCGTACGATAAAAAGGTTTCACCATATATTGAAAAATTATATAATTAAAAATATTTTTAAGACCATAAAAAGAAATTGTAAAAATAATCATTAAAAACAGATGTAAAATGTTAACCAAAATTTTGCTTCACAAATGCAAATACCAAAAAAAAATGTATCTCAAAAAAGAGACAGTTAAAATTTAGAAAAAGAATTAGAATTTAAAATGAAGAAATAAAGAATTAAAAAGAAATAATTTTATAGAAATTTCATCCAAAAATTTATGAAATAAGAAATAAAAATATATATAAAAACAGAAATTGGAAAATGTTTCAGATAAATTTATAATTTTTATATTTTAATTTTTTTTTAAAAAAAAATTAATACGATAGCAACTTTGTGCAAGAAATAGTGAAATTGTTTGTTATTTTGAAAATTTGTAGGTATATTAGCCATTTGAAATTTCTAAATAAATAGTTATATAATATGTTTCTAAATATATTTAATTAAAATTTACTATGAAAGAATGACACTTTATAAAGAAGGAAACATTACTTATATCTCTTGTCATAAACATTACTAATAATCCTATTATTCACTATTTTTAAATGAACTTCTAAGAAAATCTTTGTAGAGCGAATTCACATTAGTTTCAATCAAATTTAAATATGAGGGATAAAAAGATAAATCTAATTCAAATTCTGGGTTGAAATTAATTTTAAAAACTATAAGATGTTATCAATATACCTAAATGACTTGAAATTAGTATGTCTGTAGCTCTTTTTCAGTTAGCTTTACTTCAGTTTGTTATAATAGATGACGTTATTATTCTCATTTTTTTCCTTTGAGAATGAGCGGGTTTTCTGATACATTAGTTTAAGATGCTGTATGTTGAGGGCATTTTAATAAGTTTTCTTTTACTCATTTTTTTTATTCTTATACAATAATCCTATATTATATTTATGAGATGCATTTATTTCTATTTCTAGTTTTATATTTGTTTTTTTTTTTCGTAAACATTTCATATCTTCCTAAATTTTTGAGTCTTTAGTAATTCCTATTTGGTTTTGTAACCGTTTTATATAACATGTTTCTGTTGGGAAAAGTTAGAAAGTTAATTCTGGAATAACCATAAAACTGCTTTAAGACAGTTTCAGTATGTCATATTCCATATTTTGTTTTTACTTTCTTACATTTGGTTAAAATTTACATTTTTTTTACATATACTTTTTCTGTTTACTCCACACATTCCCCTTCATTTATCTCATTGTTTATTCTTGACTTTTGTAGATTTATTTAATTTCTAGAGCTTCTGTATAATCAGTTTCTCAATTTTTTTAAATGGGTAGTTATTTTACTTTTTTAAATCTCTCTTTGTCTCTTACATGCAGAATTGTTACTGAAAATTGACCCTCAGGACCATACCTTCTTTATATAAATGCGATATCTTTTTCTTTTCTTTGAGATTTACTCCACTGATTTTTTTTTACTTTCTTTCTAGTCAGCAAATTCTCCCTCCCCTTTTCTTCTGTCTAGAACATAGTTTAAATAAATATGGATTTGGCTCTTGCTCCATAAATCCCAACTGTTAACCTAATTCAATATTAAGATAAGATCAAACGATAAATTATTAAAGTAGACAATACTGTTCGGATATTCAAATCAAAGCAGACGATAAATATTCAATTAAATATATCTTAACAATGCAAAAATATCTCAAGCAAACTAAACGTAATTATTATAATCATCATGTGTCATAATGTCAATCTTTTGAACCTAACACCATGTATCCCTTATTTTATGCCCATGTATTTTTGCTTCGACGCTATTTTCTCAAAACAACAACATGTTAGCACAGGTTTGAAAAAAAATCTTTGTTTTTTCATTAGTGCATTAAAACAGTGGATCAATTATTTTCAAATAAAATCTTTACTTCTAAATACAAAGAAAATGTTCTTTTTCTTCTGAATATGACTTAATTTATGGCTTTCCCTAAAATCTTAAATTTGAATTGTTAGAAAGATTATTCTTTCTAGGATAATTCTCATAATACATGAATCTATTTCAGGTTGGTTTTTATCAGACATAAAAATGTAATAAAACTGTAACTATGTTTAAAAAATATGTTGTTATTTTTACAAACATTCTAATTAATAGTAATGATAGAAATGAACTGTATCTTAGCAATGTAAATATACTTTAAGTAAACTAACTATTACAAACATAATGTATTATAATGTCTTTTTTTGAACCTAACACCACGTATCCCTTATTTTATGCCTACCCTTTTTTGTATTACAAATTCATCGTATTTATTTGCGAATTCATACATATTTCGAAACGAACCTATTAAAAAATTGGCTAGTTTTCCAGGTTTTTTTTTTTTTTTTTTTTTTTTGTATTTATACCTATTAATTATTGTATTTATACCTATTACATTATTAATGAGGAACTTACAAATTTCATACAACGTTAGTTGAAATAATATATAGAAATAATATATTCGTAACTTTTTAATAATGGTATAATTCTCAAAAAAGTCTATTATAGTATCTACACATTTAAAAGCAAATTATCTCTCACAAAATTCTGAAATATTCGATAATAGAAATCATATTTATTTATATATGTATTTTTGAAATATGTTAATACAAATCAATCAGTCAATCAATGAACAGAGAAATAGTTTCGCCACTCAGGTTATCGTTATACACCTATGTCAAGAAGAGAAAATTCTTTATTTTAAAAGTTCAAATTTGTATTTAAATATCTCATATGATATTTCATAAAAAATTTAAAAGAAGTATTTCATTGAAATTGAAAACTAACAAAGAAAGAAAACATATACATGCAGCTGCTTTTTATTAACAAGAATACTTTTTCGAAATCTCTTATTTTAATAATAATTCAGCGTTTTTAAAAAGAATTAATTTTGCTTAAAATGTTTATAAACTTGAAGATAAAATTAATTTTAAATACATTATTAACTGAATAATCCAATAAAAACTTAATCGGAAATTAGTAGAAAGAAAAAAAAAAGTTAAAGGTGAAAGGAAGAAAAATATTTATTTTAGCTCTAGGTGAAGACAGCTTAAATTTTCAAGTATCCTTTTAAAAGTAAAATTGACAATTATATTAAATGAAATTTTTTTTATCATCTTAATTTTCCTACTTTTAATATAAATAACAAAAATATTATTAACATTCTTATTAACATTTTTTTTCTCAATTAAATATAATCATATATCCCAATTTAATTTCAAATTGTAAAACAACTTCACGAAAGAATGAATTTAAAACGAACAAATCGTACACTTCCCCTCCCTACTCTCTTTTTTATCAAGGTATTCAATAATAAAAACACTAAAATATCGAAATAATATCATGAGAAACTTCAATTTTATCTTTTCTCACACAAAATACACGAACTTCTGCTGAAGAAAAAAAAAATCGTCTGTTACTCCAGACACACCGCATACTCTCAAACCAATTAGTATTTCTCAGAAATCAACTATACAAATTATATGAATCATATGCCTTTGAGGGTATAAAAAGTCATTTGCACTTCTGTTCCATGCCAATAGCCTTCTCTGGTTGTTACGTTTCCTTCGTGTGGTTTAAATTCCATCTACGCATAAGGTGGTACAAAAACTAGTCGTCAAAATGCGTCTCGTAGCAATTTATGCTACGATATTGATATATTATCTATCTATACGTAAGTATGGTGTATAAAATATTTTTATAAGTTCTTTTTGGTGCTCGTAAGTATTTTTTGAATGTATTTACTTATTTATTTATTGAATTGTAAGTATTTAGAATTAAAAAGTCATTGCAATCCATTTACAAAAAGAGATGTTAGATTTATTTTACTCTTTGTTGTGTTATAAATATGTAATAGTTTTATCGTCTGAATTTCTTTCTTTCTTTTTTTTTTTTTAAGAAATATTCAGTTTTGTTGATAATTATGTATTTTATGATTGTTTTATTTCTTTTCTTGAAGCATTTGCTACAAAGAAAAAAGAAATAAGTTTTAACTGCTTTATCAGAGCATGCTGTGATGAAACGAGAATATTCTATATCGAATCTGAGCATGTTCAACATAATTCCTTAATTTAATTAACAGATTATCAGATTTTTTTTAACCGATATCATTTTGATTAAAATTTCTTGGAAGAAAGATACATTTAATAATGTTCTTTGTGTAGTTATCTATTTCAAACTAATTCTATAATCCACTCAATATTTTAAATATGTTATATTAATTTCGAATCAGGATGGGTTGACTGTTTGAAACTGAAAATGTACTTTATTTACAAAATTTTAATTTAATATCTATATTGAGACTTTGAAGGTTTACTATATTCAGTAAGAGTACATCTTTCCTTCATTCTATTATAACTCTTCAGAATTTATTAGATTGGACTATTTTGAAAAGATATCATTTACAATTTTTTTTTTTTTATAAATTCACGTTTTAATAGTTTTTTTTGTTCTTTAGCATCGACACATGATATGATGTGATTGTCAGCGCTTATTAATGTCACATTGAGAAGCATTTCTAGGCCTATTGGTGATGGAATTCATAATTTTAAACCTCGGTCAAGTGACGAGGAAGACACCCGAGTTGGCACCTCTCTTTCTAAACTTCCACTCCATGCCAATGGGAGGACTTGGGACCTTAACCAGATTTAACGTGAGTCAGCCTGACTACACGGTGGGTCTTTAGTAACATCGGGACTCTATCCCGCGACTTCACGAAGCAATGCAGATAACTAATCTACCACAATGACTATAAGGCTACCGCCACAGCAGCATCGACACGTGTCTTCACTGTTAAGTTCAATACGAAAACTTAGAAATTTTCCCTCCATTAAAGCACTTCTGAATGGATATCATTTTTCCAACTTTCATTTTGAAAACCAATAACTCCTAGAGCGCATCTCTCCAGTCTTTCGCAACGCATGCGTTTACTAACCCTTATATTATAGCTTCACAGTTATGTATTATACCTAATTCTAATTTTCCCACATGCCATGGTTTATCGGGAATAACTAACAATCACCTGTCTGCGTTAGATGTGTGCATTACTAATATTTAATTTTTATTCGTACTAGGGAAAGGTGGTGAACAGTGTAATTATGTCAACTTTGGATTGTTCTCCGGTTTTAAAAGAAGAAAAATCTGTGATTTCTATCACAGATGAAACAAGAACAAGACGACTTCCCGCTGTTTCTTCCAAATCTAGAAAATAACTTTGCATACCAAGGAAAATTTCATGTCACTAAAACAAAATACAGGATTTCATGAAAGGTCTACCAGTATAGTAAACTAGCTGGTTACAAAGGATTCTACAATAAAATAGAGTGTAGCCCATAATTACAATAGGCAAAAGGCCGTAACAACCGCAGCTTTCTCTCTCACTTACCTTGAATATTATTTATTAATTCGTTAAGGGTTTGCAGTGATATTTGTTTTGGTACTTTCCTGTTATAGCAGCCCCTGACGATGAATCGCCAAACGACCGAGAAATATCGCCAAGGTAAGTTATATTACTAGATAGACTATTACAAGGTAATTTGGCATAATCATAATTTAGCGGGGGCCACTATAACAAAGAAACACCCCTATTTTTCATCACGCATTTCATAAAAAGACATGTTTCTGTAAGTTAAAATGGATTTGATCTTTCGCAGACCTAAGTTTATCTTGAAAAGGGTCATCTCTAAGAAGGAAAAATCATTGTCCTGGATATCCTATAGGTTATAAATAATTATGTTAGCATTTATACATCATGTTTACTTCCCCATATTGAAAGAAAATTATTAATTTAATATGGGGAAATATTAATTTAATTTAAAGTTATTAATTTTTCTGGGAATGTTACGGAAAGAAACAGTTTTTTTTTCCTTCTTCTTTAAAATTCTTAAAAGTACAGATGACTTTTCAAACTGACATTTATACATCTTTGTGTCTAATGGAAAGATATTAAATATCCTTTTTCCAAAAATTACTCATTATTATTTCTTCATAATTCATTGGTATAATTACTTATTGGTTGTGTAGATGAGCTATTCTATCGTTAGAGGAAATTTTGTTTAAAATTCATATTTCTTGCGTGTTTATGTTCCCTCTCTCTATTTCTACATCTATTAAAAAAAATTTGCAGATCATTTCCAAGAGCGGTTTCGTTGTTCCAGCCGGTAGAGAGTTTTAGACAACGACTCTAATAAATTTTAATTCCACACTTTTGGTTTATCATTACTCATGAAACCTCATATATAATTATTTCTTGCGAGCACTAATATTTTGATGCTGGTGCTCAACTTTTAGCAGAGAATTGAAGGCTTCAACCCCATTAGATATACATTTATATTTTTGGCTTTTGTATGTAATTTACTAAATCATTCTTTCCTTGATGGTGACAAACAGTTGTAACTTTGAGCGATTTGTGAACTTTCCTTTAGCACACTATCATTTTATATTTAAATTTACTACTCCTTTCCAATCAAATGAAACGTGATCTAGGCAAATTTGATTAAGGTAAAAAATGTAAAGAATTGATTTGAGGGTAGTGATATAAGCAAAATAGAATTGAAAGCGAGTGCGGAAAATTCATAGGAAATAGTCGGTACAGGCTTATATGTTAGAAATTGGAGTAATTTTCAGCAGCTGATCTTCTACGATTAAAAGCGTTTAGAAATGATTCCTGGTCAAAGTAAATTGTAAAAGACGTTCTAACTTTTAGTATTTTAAAAGTATTTCTTTCAGCATAGGTGAGTTGG
Organism: Nephila pilipes; assembly: GCA_019974015.1. Lineage (NCBI taxonomy): Eukaryota > Metazoa > Arthropoda > Arachnida > Araneae > Nephilidae > Nephila > Nephila pilipes. The sequence goes on along the minus strand of BMAW01064538.1, from coordinate 40,337 downwards.
TAAATTATAACTTTATTTTCAATTCTAAACTAAAATTCGTGCACGCTGAAGAAAAGTAAACGTTAAGATAGAATGTTAATTCTAATAATTATTAATAGAGTGATTTAATTCTTTTCTGCCATCTTTTTCATTAAATTAGGAACTTGTTGCTGAATCAGTGCAATTTAGTTTATTAGGGATGTCGACCGAAAAATATTATGAAAGGACTTTGCACAGTTCGTTGAAAATTATATCGAAATAAGACTCTTCATTGAAAGCACCTTAAACTTGTTAGATTTTTTGTTAAGTATTTTAATTCACCCATGAGAAAAACGGGTCAATTCAGCTAGTTACAAATAATATCATAGCTTAAGAATAGATAATCGAAATGTGATAATGTTTAAATGAAATTTACTAATATATATATATATATATATATATATATATATATATATATATAGTAAATTTCATTCGAGGGCTATTGGCGACGGACCACGTAATTTTTAATCACGGTCAAGTGACGAGGACGACACCTGAGCTGGCATCCTGCTCTCCTAACTTCCACACCATGCCGACGGGAGGACTTTGGGCCCCGACAGATTTAACATCTCAAAAAAATCATCCCCGTTTTCATCAGCCCCGGCTACACGGTGGGTCTTAAGCGGCCAAGGATCGAACCCGTGACTGAACGAAAACCTCCGGACACGAATCCGAAGTCAAACGAAAAAACAAGAAGACTTATAAACAGAGATTGATTGCTTGTTTATCAACATCGCAGCACGAATGTTATTGGCGACAGACCTCATAATCTTGAATCTCGATCAAAAGATGAGGAGGACACATGAGCTAGCTCCTCCCTGTACAAACTTCCTCACCATACCAACAGGATTACTTGGAATCCTTGAATTAAGGTACTTTTGGGTACACCTCATACATGGAAGTTTTTTTTTATTGTTTTATATCTAAATAGTTGTTATTCCATTTTTATATCTATCGAATTGTTATCATAAATAAACTTTAAAGAAATTATCATTAAGAAATATCTAATTTTATTTTCAATGCCGTTTTAAAACAATTTTATCAAAAGAAATTTTGAGATGAAATGCAAAAATATTAGTTTACCTAACAGGTTAAAGTTTCTTTTAATCGTGGAAATAAATCTTTAAAATAAAAGACAGAATCAAAACTTGTTGGAGTTTTCGAAAGCTTTTTCTAACCGAATACTTCTTTAGTGTATTAACTCCATAAAATTACATTTTTATACTTTAAACAGGTATTTTTAAAATTATATTTCAGCTAGAGGAGCAAATTAAAACCAACGTTTTTAAAAACGACGTTTTTATATAATGTCAAGTTTATTAAAAAAAATATTGAAATATTAGTTAAAAATTGTCGCAAATGTCTAAATATTGCATTGTTAGGCGAGTAAGAACGATTCCCAAAATTTCAGAGCTCTAGCTTGATGAGAAATGGATTAAATTAACTATCGAAAATTGGATGACACTCTGATACACACACACCGAGTAAAATACATAAAAACGTTAAAAGTAACTAAAATTAATTCATCCAGTAAATTAAATGGTTGGAATGCAGTTTAGTCAAACCACTCATGGAGACAGGAATTATTTGGTGGTATTTTGCCAAATGGGGGTACCCTGGGCCGTTTTACGGACTTAACGTTCAGCCCCCCCCCCCCCGGGCGCCAAGGGGGCCGAGGTTGGCAATTTTTGAAACCGCACCAAGTGGTTGGACTAAATGATATTACTTAAAAAATATTAGTTAAAACTTGTCGCAAATGTCTAAATATTGCATTATTAAACAAGTAAGAACGATTCCCAAAGTTTCAGAGCTCTAGCTTAATGGGAAGTTGGTTAAATTAACGATTGAAAATTTGATTATACACACACCAATTGAAATACAGAAAAACGTTTTAAAAAAGCAAATAAAAACTTTAAATTCCTTAAATACTTAGATTATATTTAACAATAAAAAACGGAAAATAATTTATAAAATCTAAAACCTCTCACTCAAGTAAAGTTCATTTCGTGATATGAAGTGTATATGATCATTATTAATATATTATAGGCAACTTTGTAGATTTAATTAAATTGTTTCTTTCATTCTGCTGCTTAAGAGGATGGTTGATTTTTCATTCAAACCCATTGTTAAGAGACTGCTCTATTGTTATTAAAATCGCCACCCCATCATGCACAGGTTAAATACCGCCTTTAATCAGTTATATAATTCAATTACAGCATACTAACAGGTCGATTGAAAAGTCCCCGGCCTACCATAGTAAAACACATTTTTTTGGCAAAATTAGTTTTTTTTATGCAAAATAATTCCCTTCAAGGGTGATACACTGATTATAGCGACCCTCCAACTTTTCGATACCATTTTTGTAGTACGATTTGTCCTTCGCTTCAAAATAGGCCTCAGTTTCGGCGATCACCACTTCATTCGACGAAAATTTCTTCCCAGCGAGCATTCTTTTGAGATCTGAGAACAGGAAATAGTCGCTGGGGGCAAGATCTAGAGAATACGGTGGATGAGGAAGCAATTCGAAGCCCAATTCATGCATCTTTGCCATCGTTTTCACTGACTTGTGACACAGTGCATTGTCTTGGTGAAGCAGCACTTTCTCTTTCTTCAAATGCGGCCGTTTTTCGGCGATTTCGTCCTTCAAACGGTCCAATAACGCTATGTAATAGTCGTTGTTGATGGTCCATCCTTTTTCAAGGTAGTCAATGAAAATTATTCCATGCGCATCCCAAAATACAGACGCCATAACCTTGCCAGCCGACTGTTGCGTTTTCCCACGCTTTGGAGCGGGTTCATCGGGTGCAGTCCACTCGGATGACTGTCGATTGGACTTCGGAGTGAAATGATGGAGCCATGTTTCATCCATTGTCACATATCGATGCAAAAACTCGGGTTTATTACGCTTGATCATCTTCAAACACTGCTCCGAATCATCAACTCGTCGTTGTTTTGGGTCAAAAGTGAGCTCGCGCGGCACCCACTTTGCACAGAGCTTTCTCATACCCAAATATTCGTGAATGATATGATGTACACGTTCAGTTGATATCTTTAGAGTGTCTGTTATTTCATTCAATTTAAGTTTACGGTCATTCAAAATCATTTTGTGGATTTTTTTAATGTTTTCGTCTTTAACAACCTCTTTTGGGCGTCCACTGCGTTCACCGTCTTCGTTGCTCATTTCACCAAGTCTAAACTTAGCATACCAATCCTTGGTGGTTGATTTTCCTGAGGCAGTGTCCGGAAACTCGGCATCAAACCAAGTTTTTGCTTCAACTGTATTTATTCCCTTCAAAAAGCAATATTTTATCAACAAGCGAAATTCCTTTTTATCCATTTTTTTTCACAATAACAAAAGTTGCTTCACTCAAAATGCTATAATTCACAAA
>BMAW01064538.1:0-34105 GCA_019974015.1 Nephila pilipes | reverse complement strand
TGAATGAAATAGCAGACACTCTAAAGATATCAACTGAACGTGTACATCATATCATTCACGAATATTTGGGTATGAGAAAGCTCTGTGCAAAGTGGGTGCCGCGCGAGCTCACTTTTGACCCAAAACAACGACGAGTTGATGATTCGGAGCAGTGTTTGAAGATGATCAAGCGTAATAAACCCGAGTTTTTGCATCGATATGTGACAATGGATGAAACATGGCTTCATCATTTCACTCCGAAGTCCAATCGACAGTCATCCGAGTGGACTGCACACGATGAACCCGCTCCAAAGCGTGGGAAAACGCAATAGTCGGCTGGCAAGGTTAGGGCGTCTGTATTTTGGGATGCGCATGGAATAATTTTCATTGACTACCTTGAAAAAGGATGGACCATCAACAGCGACTATTACATAGTGTTATTGGACCGTTTGAAGGACGAAATCGCCGAAAAACGGCCGCATTTGAAGAAAAAGAAAGTGCTGCTTCACCAAGACAATGCATTGTGTCACAAGTCAGTGAAAACGATGGCAAAAATGAATGAATTGGGCTTCGAATTGCTTCCTCATCCACCGTATTCTCTAGATCTGGCCCCCAGCGACTATTTCCTGTTCTCAGATCTCAAAAGAATGCTCGCTGGGAAGAAATTTTCGTCGAATGAAGTGGTGATCGCCGAAACTGAGGCCTATTTTGAAGCAAAGGACAAATCGTACTACAAAAATAGTATCGAAAAGTTGGAGGGTCGCTATAATCAGTGTATCCCCCTTGAAGGGAATTATGTTGAATAAAAAAAAAACTAATTTTGCCAAAAGAATGTGTTTTACTATGGTAGGCCGGGGACTTTTCAATTGACCTGTTACACGCATATATAGAAAAATGTATATGTTAATAAAGTGAGTAAAAACGTTTAAAACATAAGGTTTCTAATGGCAAAATTAATTAGTGAGTATCGGAAACCTATAAAATACACAATTTTTCCCCTCTTTTTTAGGTTATGAGACATGAATCCGTAAACATAACCGTTGAATGCTAAAAGCAATATTATCATAAATCACTGAATTTTATAAATATTGCCTATCTAACTGATTGATCCTAAAAGCGTGATACAATTATTTGCATGCATAATTTGTACTTTTACCATTAATCATCGCATTTCCATCAAGCTACTTTTAAAATTATCTAGTATTTTCTTTCGCGTTATTTTATTCATAAAGTTAATGTTTCTTTTCTTCTCAAAATTGTTTTTGCTCCTTATTGGCTCTTAAAATCCACCTTCATTAACCGTGAATTTTAAGCGCTTTCGTGAGCCTAATTATTGGAAAGTTGAAACTTTTATTTACACTAGCATGCATTGTTTTGGAATCCATTCATGAAGCCGGTCAATAAGCAAGAATGTTTAGTTTCCAGAACTATATAAACGTAAGATTCGAATGAGAGTAAACATTAAGGAAATTAGATGCAAATGTAGTTTCGATTTCTTTTGACTACTTTAATAATTATTTTATTGGTTAAACAGTTTCAAACACGAAGGAATGAATATTTATTGGAATAAATACTAAATTTTTCTAAATTAAACACAATAAATAATAATACTGATAAATAATGTCTTATTTAATGTATAATAAAATAGAAATAATCAAACAGGAAAGTTTCAACTATTTTCGTATATAATTGTCATATCTATGTAAAATTCAGACTTGTCAAATCCCATAAGTTTGTTTCTTCAAATCTGAATTAGTAATAGGTTAATGTTTATAGTATTAAATACTTTTTAGTACTTATTAGTATATAAGTAATAAAATGGAAAAATATATAAAAATTATATTTATTAAATATCATTTCATTAGCCGAACAGCATGCAGTTTGCAATCTGAATTTTGCTAACCATGGAAAGAATAGTATTAAGTGTATTAATTTTGCTTTGTTGATATTTTTAGTGCCCTTTTCTTTCTTAAATTATTTATGCGTGTTTGTATTTGTTATAATATTACAAAAAATTTTATAGCCTTGCAACGAACGATGAAGAAAAATAGTTCAAAATAATGATTAATATTTAATTATTTTCCACTAATTCTTAAAAATTATCAGTGAGTATAAATTATACTATGCAGATCTTCAAGCGTAGTTAATCTTAACATTTTATCGTCTTTAAAATGGAACACAATTATTTTTTGATGTCTTTGAAGCACTCCAAATAAAATAAGATGAGAAAAAATCTTCGAAAAAGTTGAGAGTAAATATTAACTTAATGTGAACATTTTTATTTTTATATTTGTATATTTATTTCATGGTTGCGAAATTTAATGATAATTTCTAGTTTTTACGGATTTTTTTTTCAGGTGGTTATTACTACATCACATGAAGGATTCTGAAAAAATATATCTATAATAATTATTCATTACTGTAATAGTTTTTTTTTTTAAAATAAATGATAAATCTAAAAATGTTGTCTTCCATGTTTTACTTATCTGTTAATAGGGAAAATACTTTTAAAGCATTTCATTCTAAACTTGGGTATTTGCTTTTTAAAGAGTAATAAAATCGCATTTTAAGAGCTTTTTAATTTTATGAATAAATAAAAATTTCTTCAAAAATATTAATTATATTCGTGTGAACAAACAGATTCATTTTTAGTTTATTTAAAAAAAAATTTAAAAAAATTCTTTTCGAGTAACTTAAGCTTCTTCGATATCATTTTCAAAACAATTTTTAAATTACTGAACTTCCCCATAGAAGTTTTCCTCGTAGGAAAACTAGGAACGTATTAGTATTAAAATATACCTCATTATCTAAAAACACACAAAAAAGATACTTTTCTTCACTCAGCTCCACCAAACTCATGTCAGTTACAAAGGCTTGACAGCTATCAAAATTCAACATAATAGTTTTATAAAATGAAGATAGGGTGATTGATTTATGAGCGTTGAACTTAAAAGTAACACGAGAGATATTGCCAACGGACCTCGTCATTCTGGGCCAGGGCCAATTGCTAAGAGCAGCATCTGTACTGGTAACCCACTCTCCTAACTTCCACACCATCCCTGTGACAACATCCTATTACCCGTCTTGTCTGTCATCTTAAAATTAATCACATGATCTGAAATTCAACTTCAGTTTGAAAACAGACCAATTAATTAAATTATCATTTATATTCAAAATATTTTTTTACTCTTCCAATAAAGGGGATGCTCCCCACGGTTAAGTTCCTTTCCGCGAATACTTCTATAATCTATTAAAGTATACGCTTACCATAATAAAACTACGAGAGCCTTTTGCAATTGCTCTGACAGCACAGACCCCGAATCTCACCAAATCCACTATATAAGCCAGAATACTACCGCATCACATCAACAATCTTCTTATTACCGTAACCTTCATTCTCAATTCAATTCTTTGTCACTTTTATACGACTTGATAATATTTATTCACTTCACTTCTAAGGTTTTACTTCATTTGCATCATCACTTTCCATTAAATCGGGAACAAGTTGGATACTTAAATATGAAATCGGAAAGAAATCCCAGAGATGTTAGATGGAGGAAAATATATCGCGAATAGCCTATATTACATTCCAAAGTGGGGACATTGATCTTCGTCTGATTTAAAGTGCATCAGTCCCACCTACAAGACGAGTTTTCAGTGGTACCAGGACTTGAACCTACAACTCGACTGAAACAAAGACCGCTACTAACTCGCAATCAGGACCACTCGGCAACTTAAGCCATTTTTTTTGTATCAAGATAGCCAACGTTATTATAATGTGAGAAAACAACTAAAAGAATATTGCAAATTAATTTTCTGCGTCTTCGATTTGGGTATGAAAGTCTATCTTATTCTCTATTAGTAATTAATAAATAAAAATTAAATGATATAACATTTTAAACTCAACTCTTCGATAATAGAAAACTTTCCAATTGACTTTTTATAAGCTTTTAATTAACTTGCTATGTTCATATGTATATATGCATGTCTTTCGATTTCAAAATTTAAACTAGTATTTTAACAAATTTCCTCTCATCCAATAGAACTGAAATTTGGCAAACACAAGAAACTCGATGACAATACAATTCTATGGTAGGCTCGAGCAGTGACGGGCCTGGGGACCCGGAACTTACACTTGACAACGTCCAATTGAATTCAAATTCAACACACATGTATAGCTGACGTAATTGCTTTTCAACCTTAATTTTTAGACTAAAAAGAATTCTATAAGTATAAGTAAAAACTTTTTTATATCAAGTTTTTATTTAAAGACCGACTAAAAAGTATATAAATATTTTTTTTAAATGTAACATAATGCATTATTTATAAAAGCTTGGAACGTTAATGTTTCTATTGATCTTATATATAAGTAAGTGACTAAAGTTGTTAATTTATCCTTAATTAACTAAGTATCTCAATTAAGCGCCTAAAGTTTTTATGAATTAAATATTATTTTACTTGTAAAATATTTGTATGCCTTTTAGTCCATCTTTCAATAAAAGGTTTAAAATTATTTTTTGCTTATATTTATTAGAGTAAATGTACAACTTTTATTGCTTTATCAATGATCGTTATTTAAATTTGAATTACGTACACCATAATGTAGCATCAATTTCAAACGTATGCACAATGTGGAATAATGAAACCTTTTCTTTCAAATGCTCTTGTCCAAAATGGAGAAAACTTGAAAATGTCGTAACTTGAGAAGAATGAAAGTCGTTGACCCAATTTTGAATTCGGCCGTTAACTTCTCTCAATGGGCAAGATATCGATTTTTGTAAAGACTTTCACTTTATCAGAAATCTCAATTTATCATGAATAAAATGACATCAGTGGTTTGATCGTGATGCACCTGCAATGCGAATTGTTAAATCGATAGTAAAGGCCAAGATTGAGGTATCAGTATTTTTTTTTTCTGTAATGGAAAGGTCTTATTTTTAATAAATGTATTCAATTTATCTTTTAAGAAAGCATTTATATCAAATATTGCGCAATTGTTTATAATTGTATTAGTAAAAAATAAGTAATTTAAAACATATGCAAGTATAATTCTATTTAAAACTCCCAGCAATTTTTTTTATTTATGGATACTATGGCATGAAAAGAATTCTAGAATATCAGATCTAAGACTCTTTCGTTTGTGATATATATCTTTTCAAGTTAGTAGATCTTAGATTTTTTTTATGTCTAATAATAATATTTTAAACATTCTATACAACTATAAAAGTAATTTTTATATCAAAAAGATTTTTGCCCTCTTAGTGGAATATAGACATGACATATATTTGTATTTAGGTACCATTTTGAAGAAAATTATCACACAATATGGTGTTCCAAAAATTTTATGCTTCTGTTAAGGTTTCTTATGCATATAGTGAACTTAAATCATTTTTTTCTAAATAATATTTAAGTTTTAAGAAATATATATTAAGTGAAAAAAAACTAAAATTTCTAAAATTATGAAGTTCTATCATTTTTTCAAAGAAAATATATTGTAAAAAGTTGGTTCAATATATTTTGTGTATTATGTTCTATATGAATGGTAAAATATTTTGTATATTTATGGAATATTATTTTGACGAAACCAATGCTATTATAGTTCAATAAAATGATTAAAATATCATTATTAGACACAAAAATCCCTAGCTCCGCAAATAATTTCTAAAACATAAATGTCACAAAAAACGAAAGAGTCTTAAGTTCAATATTTTATTTTCCCGCATGTACAGGGACCCTTGAGGATTTACTGAGGCTTTTGAATTCTTTTTATTACCATTATTGAATAGCAAACGGAGTAAAAATGGAGTTGAGTATTTTTTTTTTTTCAAACTGAATATTTTAATTCAAGATACATCACTCTCTCAGAAATCTGGCAGTAATCGGAAAAGACAAGAGTTCCACCGAGTTATCTGAATTTTTAAAAAAATAAACAAATTCTATGTTATTAACTTAAATTTCACATAAAATAGAAGGAAAGTGTGTTGATAAAAAAAAGAACGTATTCGTGAAATTATTTATTTGTGAAAATGAAAAGTATTTTCAGTGAAACCTGTTTTTATGCATTTTTTTTGAACGCTTTTTTACGTGCGATCTTTTTTTTTTATGCGATAAATAAAGAATCTATGAAAATGCATAATATGAATAAAAAGTACCTTAAAAAAAGCAACTAATAAAACGCCAGATAGTACATGATCCTATTACAAAAAATACAGTCAAATACTGCCTCACCAATTTTATTATTTTATAGTTTGGCATCTATCTCGCTTTCTCCTCCAACCAACACTTGGGAACTTTAAATGTGTATATATATATATATATATATATATATATATATATTGTGAGTGAAATGTGTATATATATATATTTGTAGTCGGCAAAAATTCTGAAAGAATTTTAAACTTACAGAATGAGGGGCTTCGATCTTGTGTTTGCGGTTACTGCGACAAATACAAGCGACAGACCAAACAACCTTCAATGCAAAACTCTGGCCATTGATTTCACTGTATCATGAAGAATGTCAACTCCGAATAAGTGCTATGGTACATTTTCAAGGGATGTAACTGATTTTGAACCAGTTGTCCGCAAGAAAATCCGCTTTATTAACTTCGATGGAAGTTATGTGTTTGATTACTAACGTCGCATAGAGAAATATTACGAGGGCGACGGACCTCCTAATTTTGAACCTCAATTAAGCGACGAGGAGGACACTTGAGCTCACTCCTCCCTCTCCAAACTTCCACACCTTACTAATAAGAAGACTTTAACCTTGACCAAATGTAACGTACATCAGCCCCACTACTTGGCTGTTCCTTAGTGTCACGATTCGAACCTACGACCCGACGAAAAAAAGCCGGCATCAAGTACACGACCATGACTACTAGGCTACCACGACCTCCTAATTTTGAACCTCGGTCAAGCGACGAGGACGACACCTGAGCTGACTCCTTCCTCTCCAAACTTCCACACCACATTAATAAGAAGATTTAAACCTTGATCAAATGTAAGGTACATCAGCCCCACTATATGGCTGTTCCTTACTGTCATGGCTCGAACCTACGACACGACGAAAACAAAGTCAGGAGCAAGTGCGCGACCTTACTACAAGTTTACCACGACTACCTTGACTACGAAGATTAAGTTTTAAATGTACATTTTGAAACTTTCGTACATGTAATATGTGATGTATTAGCAAATGATGCATTTAAAATCGCTCATGTGAGTGAATTAATTTTTTTCCTTGTTGAAAACCAAATTCTAGCTAATTGTGAGTTTTGAATTATATTTTCTATATTGGATTTTTTTACGCGGACTCTATTTACCACATAAAATGTTTTTTAAATTTATTGCAAATTATATATTTAATATCTACTTTTAATGTTTTAGAACATATTTATGCGTTTTCTTTAAGCGCGCTTTCTATCCCCGCACGAAAATTTTTAGTTTATAAATTCAGTTTTTATAAAATAATTGTATATATAAAATTTTTCGTCAATGACTTATCCAAAGCTATTAGAATTGCATCAATATTAAGAATCAACTTGAGTTAAATATTATTACCAAATCTCTCTAATATGCTTTTCAAAATAAAATTACATTTAAATAGCACTCTTTTAGGCTGATTAGATGACGTGACACTGATGATGAAATTTATGATTACGAATCATTTCCATATCGCGATATTTTTCCTGTATTTCAGCCTAATTTTAGATGAATTTACAGGTTCAATTGAGCTATCGTAACTCTACTTTTTAGCATCATGACATTTTATAAAATCGAATCTGAATTCCTAAATTTATTGATCACAAACTAGGGATGGCTAATAATAAATAAATATATTTTTAAAATAGTTATAAATTTGTAATGGCTGTCTCGACGAATAAATATAAGTAAGTAAAAATACAATCATTTAAATAATTTAATTAGAAATTTGAGGTCATTGATAATTCTAATTCCTCATAAATTTAATTATAAATCAAAATCATTCAATATATTTCTAGTGAATTAAAATAAGCGTGAAATGTGTGCACAAAAATTAAAGTGTAAATTGCATTTATTTAGAGGATTATATATGTTTCATTATACTGAAAATTACAAAATTTCATGAAAAAATATTAGAAATATTTGCATTAGTTGTAACATACAAAATCGATTGCACAATTTGAATTTATGGTCAAATACTTTTGTTGTTGTTTAGTACAAACGATATATAGTTCAAACGATAATATAGGATTTTATTTTTTTTAAATCTTGAATACTTTTGAGATCTCTCATGGCTTTTTTTTAATAAAATTGAAGTTTTAAATTTATATCAAAGTTTCAATTTATATCAAGTAAATTCTTAAATTTGAGAATGAATTATATGAAAACTAATCAGACCTGATCACATCTTAATAGTAGGACATTTTAACACCGATTAGTTCAGGTTTTAAATTCTCTATAAAATATGTTGAAGGAGAAATTGTAATTTCCTTATTGGTTAGTTGCAGTAAATTAGCCAATAGCAGATACTTTTTTTTTTTCATATAATACATAGAGCTGTGTTATGAATTGTACATGGACTCGATTATAATTATAACAGAAATGTCACGCATGGAAAAATAAAAACTAGTTTTAATGAAAAATAATCAATCCTCAAAATCTTGTTTCATAGCGTGGAATGAACGTAGGATCAGAGGGATGATAACCGTAGGATTATCTTCTTCAATCTTGATTTGAAATCCCAAGATAATATTAGGTTATGTTTCGTTTGGTTTGGTTTTATTAACACGCGCTAGAAGCAGCACGAGGTGTATTGGTGACAGACCTCGTAATTTTGAGCCATGGTCAATTGATTAAAGAACTTTAAGAATTAGAATACGAATAACAATATTAAAACAGTTTTACTTGATACAAATTATATAAAAATAAAGGGCTACACTTGCTTTTGTCAAAAAACATGTATTTCCTAAACATTCTATTTTCTACATCACTGCTTATGGTTGAATCCTGAGAAATTCTTATAAATTATTGAGTGTTACACTTATGGATATAAATTTACGCATCCCATTTTTAAAAAAATCCAATCCCACACAAGAATTTCAAAAAAATATGCCGCATATTTTATTACTTTTATTCTTTAACATTGTTAATGTAAATATTTTTCCAGAAAGAGTTCTCGTGTAGCTTTCCTTTAAATCCCTTAAATTGACATTGAAACTTAATAATATATAAGACTTTTATTTAAATTTTATAACGGGGTTCTAATTTATTACAGGGTTCCTTCAACTACTCTTTGGAGACTTCAATATTATATTGTTTCAATTGAAAATCTTTTCCAAAAAATGAAACGTGTCTGTGTGACGTATTTCCTTCATTATTTAATTCAACGGCCCTCTTAAATTCAAATTAAATAATCATGAAATTAAAAACTCTAATTAAGATAGGTAAGAACAGGACAAAACACTTCATTAACTACCAAAGAATACATAAGGTCGCTTTCTCTGGAGTCCCTCTAACTGAATCAATCTTAATTTATATTCTAATAATAAAGTATTACCTAACCAAATTATTCGTTCCGCTTTAAGCACTTCTCGATGATAGCCTATTTGAATCTTATTACTTTAACTAAGAGTTACTTCAACCCAAACGATTAATTGCGATCATTCTACCTAATTTATAAATATCAATCATCTTATCGCTATCCTCTATCTTCATTCTTTTCCCTTTCAATTCTATTTCGCTTATATATCAATACTATACACTTATCTTTATCTAAGGCGAGAGGTAGTGGTAGGGAAAGAGCGAATGTGTGTGTGTGTGGAAGTTATCAACAAAGACATCAGGGTCATACGTAAGCTAATTAAAGAGATATATGAGTAGCATTTAAGACAGTGAGGATATACATAAGATCAGTGAGTCGGACCATTATTTATAGTTCTGTAACGGACTCGAACTCGATGATCCACAGCAGTTATGTACCTGGATATAATATCAATCTTAAGATTCGGATGTGTGTAGGAATTATTTCGTAGGTTGCATAATCGTGTGCAATAGTATTATTTTGAGATATAAATGAATTCAAGCTGAGTTATTGTCCAATGTGACTTTATTACAGACTGTATTGATTTGTGACTCTTTAATAATTGATTGATAATGAAAAGAGAAAGAAGTACTCTCTGGGAATTACAATTTTAAGCTTAAAGTTCTACAAAAGCATTTTATTCAATATGCGTTGGAGTATTTAATATGTTTTTATATGACGAAAATATTAATTGAATATTCCATCGTTTCCTTCTAATGGATTATAATTATTGAAGGAATTAATAATGCATTCGAATACATATAAATTTATTTATAGATGTCATTTGAATAAATGTAAAATAAATTAGTAATTTTTCATTAAGAAGAGTTTTTACCTTTTTAGACTCGCTGGTCAAAAATAATAATATTATATTCAAATTGTACGACTTGTATTACTTCTCCGATGTGCCACAAAAGGTTAAATATTCATTTTGCATTCAACATGAATAATTCGCAAGGGGTTATAAATAATTCACATTCATAAAAATGTGTCTTTTTTTCAAAAAATAAAAAGATTTCAAAGTTGAAGCGAAAAGACATATTTGCATTAAAAATTATAAATACTCCTCACTTTTCGTTCACATTTTTTTATGAATTTTATTTATTTTTATTTATATCATAATAAAAATATAATTATTAATTTTCTCTATTAAATGGTTGTAACTTGTTAATAGTTTAATCATTGAACTTCTTTTAAATACATAGAGAATTTTGCAAAAAAATTTCATAATTTAAAAGATTTAGATTTGAAGTGGTTTTTTACCTAATCATTCTCTAAACACTGAAAAAGAAATTAAAATACAACCCCAGAAAAAAATTATTGAATGAAGCTACTTATATCATTGAAATCCAAATACTAAAAATTATTTCTAATTGTATTTTTAATTATCTTAAATATGTCCTAAAACTATTAGAATTGTGAAATTACACAGCCTATCTAAATATAAATATAATTTAATTGTAAAACCATTCCTTGTGTTAAAAATGTTAAAAAAATTATCAGCTCATTTTGAAATAGGAATTTCTGAAAAATTGAAATATGAATTGAATTGAATTGAATATGAAATTTGAAATTGAAATATGAATTTTTGAAAATATGAATTTTTGAAAATATGAATTTCATGTCAACTTTGATAAAAAGCATCTAGAAAAAGAGTATTATAGCATTCTTGTTCATCAAGGTTACGAACAAATTAACTCTAAAAACATATCTAATGAATAATTCATCAAATCAATCATAACATGTTATAGGAAAAAATAAAAAAGAATAAATTAATTAGTTTTTTTTGTCTTCTTTTTCAGATCTTTAGAAGTATTTGATAAAAATGTATTTTCTAAGCAAAATTATCAGTATTATTTAATTAAATAATATCTTATGAAATCTAAATTTCATACTTTAAACACGTATTCATGGAGCTCAACGATATTGTAACTTCTGTTTCTTCGTGTTTTTCACAAATTTTCTTCTAAATAAATATTTAAATAATCAAATATAAATATCTTCTAGCTGCTCAAAATTCATCTATAACAAAGCAAAACAATTTGAAAACTTGGACAATCTAAAATTTTTTGACTGAAAATTATATTTTTTAAATTTTTTTTTTTTTTTTTTTTTTTTCTAAAGCACGTTTCCGTCTTAATTAACATTTCCACTCTTAACATACTGCAATTTTTTCAATGAAAAATTAAATGTGTGATATACCGATCCCCAGTTTTATTCAAATATTAAAATTCATTTATTTCTTATATTCACTATATAATTGTCATCATTTTTATTTAAACATTGCTGTATTTTACAAATTTATAAGAATTTGTTGTCAATGTGGCTGATTTCTTTAACAAAAAAATATCAATCTTTCATCACATAAAATAAACAAGATTATTCGTGACTCTGCCGATTTATTTGCATGTATCCCATTAAATTTTATACAATGATATATAACTTTTGATATTTAAATGCATTAAAATTATTGAATGTCCTGTAATCCGGCATTTTCAGTAATCCGATGGTGTCCTGGTTCGATATCTGACGGATTACCAAGAGAGAACTGTACTTCAAATTTACATGCTTGGATTTTTTTTTGTTAAGAATTAGAGAAAACTTAATTGATTCCGTGAATGTATTTTTTATGAGAATTCGACAAATAAAACGCTAGAAAATTAGAATGTTAACACTGTGAGTAATTACTGTTATAATTAACATACACTCTAAACAAACTGTATATTTTCAAAGAAATATTTTATGAATAGCATGCATATTGATCTCTGTTTTATTTAAATATATAAAACTACATAAATTCCATTTATTTCATTTCATTATGTATTTATCCTCATTGTTACATCTATATTACAGTATTTTACATGTTTATAAGAATTTGAAGTCAATGTATAACGCTGCTAATTTCAGTAACAATCAATCATGAAACAAACGAGTTTATTTAGGATCCTTTTATTTATTTGATCTATGAATCTCCAGCACGTGTTAAGAAATAAACAAACACTCAAATTGAGAGTTACAAAATGATTTTAGAGCCTTACGATACCCAAGTTATATTTCAAAATTTTGTGAAAAGTCGGTAAATGCAAAAATACTTCCATAACTCTAAAGAAACAAAATAAAACCAATTTCAAACGTTACTTTTTAAGTACAACTTATATATAAGTCTCTAATCCTGGATTAAAATTAATTTAATTTTCTTGATTTTTTCTTAAAAAATGTATATAGTAAATTTAATTTAAATATTAATGTTATTTTTCAAATTTTTATTAAACACAGTAGGTGGAACGATACTAACGTTTCACTTATTTAAAATAAACGAAATAAAATAAAATAAGTTTTAATGCGTTCTTTTTATGTAAACTTATTTAAAATCTCCAACATGTTACTAAAAATTTAACAGGTTAGTTGAATTTCAAATTTATATTGTAAAACCAACATTTTCAACCACCATCTTCAATGTTACGTAACATCACAGAAACCCTTACCTCCTGTATCCTCCTCCCGGACTGCAACTTTTTCCTCGCCGTACACCACTTGGGTTTCTTCCGTTCCTTTTCCATGTGGCCGCGGTCACTACGCGCGTCCCAAAGAACCCAACTTACCTTACTACACAACCAAAAATAGCAAAAAGAGACAGAAAAGAAAAAACTAAAAGGACAGGAGAAATCTCGAATACCTGTGTATGCGAGGGTGGGGTGGGGCTCCGTCGATCAATAGCGGATGGATCTGCCCGAAAATTACCCTGGCGACCGCAAGGGCAGTGTTGGCCCTCCCCGACGGGGCTATAATCGTCTTCGCGGAAGGATGTGTGACCGTGAATTGAATCCAGCACCCCTGGAACAACCCCCGATCATGAATAAATAAAGAAGCGTGTTCGCTTACATTAGCTTGATTACGTTAAATGCTTCGCCGGGGAAGGTTGAGGAATTTGGCTTTAGGGAATTTTTTTTCTTTTTTCAAAAAAATGGGTCAGTTGTTAGAGGATAAAGAACGGTTAAATGGTGCTATTAGTTAGCGGTTGTCTCTTTTGGAAGTTAAAACTAATTATCCTTTGTATGAAGTTGTTTAAAATGCTATGTTTAAAATAAATTGTGATGGAGAGATTGATATAGAATGTGTTTGATTTTAAAATTCAACATTTTAAATGCGATGGACTTTCAACGAGGATTTTTGTGGAAATTAGTGTTTATAATTGTGCGAAGCCTCCCTGATGACAATAAAAATCAAGTTTTAGATTTTGTAGTGTTTAAAGCATTGAAGAAATTTTATTATTATAGCATTTTAGAAGTAAAATAAATGCATTTTAATGAATTCTCAGTATAAAGGAAGCATCAAAATAGTGATTATAATTATAAGTTTCAAATAGTTTATCACAATAAGACGATTATTATATAATCTAAGTTCATCGAAAGGATCATTTGATATCATAAATTCTTTTCATCAGGTTGTTCATTAATGATTGTCAATGCACATATACGCAAAACATTCTACTGAGATATTAATCTGGGAAGAGTGCTGAACAACTTCATACCTTAAGAAACACAATACCTCAAAAATAACCAAAATATCGAAAAACATTTATCCCTTGTAGTATGATATTTCTTATAATTGTATGACTTTTCTAAATATATGTGCGAAATTTATAGCTCTGGCTATATTATTTAAAGTGTAATTTAACCTTCCTTTAACGATATACTAAATCATATTTCATTCACCTTCAAAACTTTAAACTACTTTTTTCAGTTATTCATTTTTTTTTTTTTTTACTTTTAAGGATTTTTTTGTAATTAATATAAAGTTTTGTAACTTTTTTGGTTGTTTTGTATAATATGTTTGATATTCTGCGGATGGAATAAGAATTTAGATAAATAGTTATATTTAAAGAATGAAAAATTAGAAGTAGCCGCTTTTATTGCTTTTCGTAGTGTCTGGTAGAAAAAAAAGTTTGTAAAATTACAAAAGCTCTAGTGCGAACAAACCTATGCTCAAAATTGTGGGAAACACTTCTAAGAATTGAGAAAAAAATTGTTCAAAGAATTAAAATTTGTAGACGTATTGAAAATTTTAACATATTGAAATATTTTGAAAAAATTAAAACTTTAAATATTTGTTTAAAAATGAATTTTTTTTAAATTATAAAATACATATTTATTTGTGTTTAAATATGTTGTGAGTATAAATTTTTCTTTATAAATTTCTAATTAACGAAATTGCTCATAGGGTTGCCATGTCTCCTTAAGGAATTCTTTTATTTAATATTCAAATTTTAAAATTTGATAAAATCCTTCTGGCAAAAAGTAGCTCGTATAGAAAATAACTTCCTTTTTTTGAACTAGAATTATGAAAATCAGTAATAAGTAAGTAATTATAAATAATTAAATTATTATCTAAATTTATTTTTAGCAGAATTGAAGTACAATTTTTATGAATGGGATAAACTTATTAATTATTATGGAGATAGATTGAATTTGAATAAATTTTGCCAAAATTACCTTTATGGCATTAGTTTTAAAACCTTTAACAGTCATTGCGTAATGATGTTCATTTCGAAGAAATTTAGCTGCTATTTTGGTTAACAAGTTCTTACGATCAATGTAAAATTACTGGCGTATTATGATAATATACCGGAGCCGCCTGAGAAAGGTATCATCTGTTACATTTCAAGGTCACTCGCTCTCAATAGCAATCTCACGTATTTCAAGTTGAGAGTCATATCATGAAAATATCGCATTAGCAGTTATATTTATAAATTATTATGCAACCCTATGTAATGTAATATCTACGAGAGCAGTGGTTTCCAATTTTTATGCTATTATACTAAACCTACCTAAACAGAACTTTCTTTCCGCGCCTCCCACATTTTATTTTTTAATCGATTTAATAATAAGCAGGTTTTAAATAATAAAAATTTAACAAAAAAATCCCGAAAGCCTCAATTCACAGGACAATTAAAAGGTTTAATTGTAGTATATGCGTGCATTCTTTTTATTCATTTTTGAATAATTTTCCGATGAAAAATTAAGAATAATTTTTTTTTATTTAGAAATTTTGGCACCACTCCTGGTAAGAGTGGGTAAGTGAAAGTAGCCACCCCAAAAACTTCAAAAACCTAACATTTTTTTTTTAAAAAAAACAGAATTATAAAAGAATCACATTAACCAGAAAAATAACGTATGAAATATAATTACTGCAACAATATTAATACAGATTTACGGAAAATTGCTTTTTGGAAAGCAAAATTTACATTTTTAACGAGCAAACGATGACGAACATGTAAACTAAAAGAAGTATTTACTATTTGATGAGGTACTTTAAATATACTTTTAAAAATATAAACAAAGTTAGAACAATAATACACAAAATATAAAATATTAATTAGAACAATCTGTTTCGAAATTAAATTTCTTTTCGGCAAAATCGTGAATAACTTCTTTCAGATCTAATTTACTATTGAATTCGGGTTCAATGTACAACATTGCTAACCTGTTATGAAGATTTTGAGGAGACATGGATCTTACATAATTTCTTACTATTTTTAATTAAGTAAAAGTTCTTCCGCCGCTAGGAATCAGTTATAGGTAGCATTAGCAAAATTTTTAAAGCAATATTTAAATTGGGTCCAATTTTAAAGAAAGTAATGAATTTAAGAGAAAGTCAATATTTTTTCCTATTATATTTGAATAAGCTTGTTAATTCCGGTCTTAAGTGCATTTATAAGTATAAGAATGCCTAGAATCCTTTCAATTCCTGATATATTTGATGTTACAACTCATTTATTTTTTATATTCAAGTAATCGAAACATAATTTGAGGGTTGTTTTGCCACTTCTAAATTTTGCCGCCGTAGCCTGGTGTCTTCTTACCTACAAGTCAGGGCCCTACCCTGGTAATAAGCCCGGTTTCCCAGGTACGTGAAAGGGTGTCTCTTCGATGGATAAGAATTTATTTTATTCTATGTATTGTATTCCATATGAATTCTTTTTCGTTTCTCTAAAATTTAAAGTTCTTCACTTTTTACTGTAAAAGAACATAATAGAATATATTCATTGCACTTTTTTCAGACTTATGGCAATATCCAAAGCGTGTTCTAAAATTCTAAACGTAAAAAAACTAATATTTCATTAGAATTGGACGTTTCGTACACTGATTGTGAGAATTAATATTATGAGGGATGTGATTGTTTATTAATATTGTACTGAGAAGCAACACAAGAATTTTTTTCAACGGACTTCGTATTTTTGAACCTCGGTCAAGTGACGAGAACTACACCTGAGCTGGTACCTCCATCTCCAAACATCCGCACCACACCAATGGGAGGATTTGGGACATCGACCAGAAAAAATGTGCGCTTCCTCTGCTACACAACGGGTCTTTCGTGGCATCAGGGTTCGAGACAACCACTAGACGAAAATAACGCAAGCCGCGAGTCAGCGACCAAGACCACTAGGCTACCAAGGCCAGCATGAGGATAAAAAAATATAAATATGATTTACAAATATTAATAAAATTAATGTCGAAACAAGTTGGAATAAATCTCTGAACAAATATTGTGCAAAATTTATCATTATCAAATAGAAATAACTTGAGTTTTGATTAGAAAGCTATTCTTCCATAGCTATATATATATTTTTTTATTTTTAACCCGATCTTCACAGTTCCTGTTGTATCTTTTAGCTATATACATTCCTTTGTGTAAATAGTTATTCACTTTTCTACACAATTTGTACATATACCTATCCACGTACTTGTGCCAACATCCTAATAGTAGGGCAAACCCGCTCGGAAAAGAATTCGGGTGATTGTCATCAACATTAAGCTTTAATAACTACTTACCCCTCGTTGTCAGTACTAAAGTGGTGTTCTTAAAGATATTCGCTCTTCTATTAGAAGAGGTGAAAGTCTTAAAGTACAAAGTCAGATCCAATGAGGTTTCACTACTTCAACCTGAACTCCATGGGGGTCGACATCCAGTTCTCAACACACTACCGACACCTTCGAACAAAGAAAGCGAACGCATTCCATAGAGGACACAGGACATGTAGTTTTCAAGTAAAATAATAATTGCAAAAGTAGGATAACAAATAAAAAAGTAAAGGCCATGGAGGCAGTATTTTTTAATCATGACTCGTACATTATCCGTGTTTTGATTGGTTGGTTTATCAAATGCCCTAAGAGTAACACGAACGTTGTTGGTAAAGGATCATGTAATTTCGAGCCACGGTACGCTAGCATTCTACTTCTTCTAAGTCAAAAAGAGGACTTCAAAAATGACATATTTAACATACATCAGTACCACCACACGACTATGTTTGGAAATATCGAGAACAGAATCCGTTACTCATTTGGTACGATTCCATAACTCTACAGACTACAAGGCTCCGAAAACCGAGTGGTTGGCAATGTTTCAATTAGGCCAAATGTTTTAACATTCTTCCTCTGATTTTCATAAAACTCTTGAAAAATGTCTGTAAATTGCATAAAATGAACACACTTTCTTAATTTAAGAATCGGAATCAGAACTTTTACACAAATTAAATCTATCTTCGACGTCACTGAAAAGGCTGCGTGTCATTGAAATCCACACTTTCATGACGCATGACCGAATTAATAACAATTTAGAAGTCATACTGAGATTCGCATTCCGAGATAAGGTGGCAATAGCCAAGAACTCAGTGGTGAGAGCTTATGTCCGGTAATGTTTCACTCGAGCGCTTGTTGGAGTCCTGATTCTATTTAATATATCTCATCTAGTGGGTATGATGCTCGTTAATTCTGTTGGGTTTAGTTTAGTTTAGATTTTATTAACGTCGCACTAGAAGCAACATTAGGGCTATTGGCGACGGACCTCGTAATTTTGAGCCTCGGTCAAGTGACGAGAACGACACCTGAGCTGGCACTCACCTCTCCTAATGTTCACACCACGCCAACGGGAGGACTTTGGGCCCCGAACAGATTTAACGTGCATCAGCCCCAGCTACATGGTGGGTCGAACCCGCGACTGAGCGAAAACCACCGATCACAAATCTGAAACCATCACCACTAGTCTACCACGGCCACTAATTCTGTTGGAACTTAAAGTTCTCTCTTTAGCGGACAGTGGAAATTAGAAGAGAGAAGTTTGCCACCTCCGATGTCGTTCTCGTCACTTGACTAGAGTTCAAAATTTCGAGACTGTCAGCAGTTGCTTTCGTGTTGCTTCTGAATGTGGCATTGATAAATAATCAATTACGACTAAAGACTATCATAACGCATCTCCATCTGTGCTCCAAAGATTCCTCTAATGGGCGTAGTGTGGGAGTTAGGAGAGTGAGGTGCCAACTCAGGTATCGCGTCCTCGTCACTTGACCGAGGTTCATAATTACGAGGTCCGTCGTAGCCCTCGTGTTGCTTCTAGTGCGACGTTAATAAAACCAATCAATTAATCAGCGCTCAGAAGACAAATAAAAGCAATGTACAGCTGTTGCTTTTATAAATAAATATCTGCAAAATACACTTTTTTTTTTTCAATATTTATCAGGACAAATAGGGAGAAGTAGATCTGTATATTTTTTTTTCAAGTGCAGTAGCAAAGCAACGATCAATTAGTTCTTTGAAAAACTAAGCGCCTATTAGAAAAATCAACTTATCACGAATTTGAAGCAGAATTTTTTACAAAAATAAAACTTGACATAATATTTCAAAAGGTTTTTTGTGGAGAATTTTTTGAAATTAAATCACGACGGGCAGCAAAACTTCGCAGATATGAACTGGGAAAAAATCTGGCTCAGCTTTTTCTATTTGAATCACGCAAATATAAGTTTCTATTGAATTCTATGGAAATTTTCTGCAAGGAAATTTATTTCCATTGCTTCCTTATTTTTTTTATGTATTCCAATCCTCCAAATTTTGAGATTTCACTTTATAATTTCAGACTTGTATCATTCTCAGACATATTATCAATGAATGTCTTTTGTTAAATATAAAATCTATTCACTTCGATTCTTTAGAAAGTATCAAAGGTAGTGGATAAAAGGAATAGATACTGTAAGAAACTTTCAGCGGTATTTGTATAGCGCATATGGTACTTCTAAAAAAGAAAACTCTGAAAAGTAGCCAGATTTCAATACACATACTGGAATTTTTATTTAGAAAAATTTTTCTTTGACTTTTAGCAGATAAGATAAAATGAATGAAAAATTTTTAAAATGAAATTCTGTTGTATGATTTTGTGATGTTGAGTTTTGTAAATTGTAACTATAACAACAATGTCATTTTTTTTTCTCCGTTTGTATCTTAGATAATTCGGATTTCCGCAACTAACGTCACACATTTAATAAATAAAATTATCAATACAACTACTGACCAATATTCTGATTTCAACTTTATTCAAAGATATATTATAGATAAAGGTTTCTTGCTTTCGCTTTCAGTCATATTATTTTTCTTTTATTAGTTTTATTAGTTTAGTTTATTTATTTATTAAATTAATTATTATTATTTTTTTTTTATTAAAATTAGTATTTTGAGAAGTTCTTTCTTTTATCTTTACTAATACCTCACTTTATTACACCTTTTTTTAAATAGTGTAAAAAAGGAATCATTTTTTTTTATTTGTGCTCTAAATACACTACTTAAAATTTTTTTAAATGTTAGTAGGGAATTTTTCGGATTCATGTATATAAACTGCTGTTTGTAGAAAATGCAACACCATGAAGGAATCATCAGAATCAAATGAAATTCGCAGCAAATGTCAATTATAGGATATTATGCAAATTAATAAAGTTTCAGAGCCATCGCGCGTGCGCGGCGCGCGCAGCGCCCTCTGAATTGATGCTGAAAGCGTATAAATAAAGTGCTGTAGCGGGACGTTGAAAAAAGTCTATGATTATTTGTTAGTGGCAAACGTTTAGTGAGACCTGAGTATGCCTCCACGACGGAAGAATAAGAAATTCAAGCAACTTACGGAGTTTGAACGAGGGAGGATAATCGGCCTTCGAGAAGGAGGATTTTCCTATCGCGCAATAGCAGCTCGTATGCAGCGGAACAGTTCCACAGTGATGCGAGTTTGGAAGCAGTGGACCGACGAGCACCGAACAACTCGAAAAACAGGCACTGGACGACAGAAGGTGACGTCAGAGCGCGATGATCGACACCTGCTCCGCATGGCGGTGAATGATCGCACAGC
Organism: Nephila pilipes; assembly: GCA_019974015.1. Classification (NCBI taxonomy): domain Eukaryota; kingdom Metazoa; phylum Arthropoda; class Arachnida; order Araneae; family Nephilidae; genus Nephila; species Nephila pilipes. The sequence continues at coordinate 13,404 of BMAW01064538.1, read as the reverse complement.
TTCCTCCAGGCAGCTGGCAGCACGTTGGTCTACTGCTACAGGTGTACAATTGTCGGCTTCGTCAATTCGTCGTCGTCTGCTGCGCCGTGGATTGCGTGCAAGGGTGCCTTTATACAGGATTCCCCTCACGGCGAATCATCGACGGCTGCGTCGGCAGTGGGCTCTTGAGCACAGAGACAGGCGAGCTGATTGGCACCAAGTTGTCTTTTCAGATGAATCACGCTTCAATTTGTGGACCCATGATGGCCGTGTTCGTGTTAGACGTTATGCCGGTCAACGCTGCCTTCCTGAGTGTATTATTGAACGACATAGTGGTCGAACACCCGGAGTTATGGTCTGGGGTGCGATTTCGTATCATGGACGATCCAATTTGATACGAATTGAGGGTAATCTCAATAGCAACAGGTACGTCCGTGAAGTGCTACAGCCCGAAGTCGTTCCTTTCCTTCAAGGCATCCCTGGAGCTATCTTTCAGCAGGATAATGCACGCCCACATGTTGCGCGGACTGTTCGAGACTTCTGTTCAGCACAACGCATGCAACTTCTTCCTTGGCCTGCTTATTCACCGGATATGTCGCCTATTGAGCACGTGTGGGATATGGTTGGTCGGCGTCTCGCTCGTGATCCGCGTCCTGCAGTTTCCAAAGACGAACTTTGGTTGCGCATACAAGCGATATGGAATTCTCTTCCTCAAGCAGATATTCAACATCTGTTTGACTCCATGCCACGTCGTATAGCAGCACTTATTGCAGCGCATGGTGGCTGCACCAAATACTGATTTCGGACGCTTAATTTGTTTCTTTTGTTTTGAAATTTTCATCATTTATTTGTATCAGAACAAGTCGTTTCTGCATTAAATTTCATTTGATTCTGATGATTCTTTCATGGGGTTGCATTTTCTACAAACAGCAGTATATATGAATCCAATAAAAAATTTATTTCCATTATTACTGTAACAATCCATTTGTAAAAAGCTATTTATTTCCATAATACTTTAAGAATACTTATATCAGCAATTTAAAAAAAAGAAATTTTGGTACTTTTCCATTATACCGGCGCAAGTGATAAAGTCGCCAAAAATGATACACCCGGCGCCAAATGGAATATGTGTTTAATGTGAGTTGCCGCCAATAAAATCTACTTGGCGAGATTTGCCCCGGTATAAGGAAAAAATACCAAAATTTCAATTAGCTAATAAGAATAAATATATAATCAAAAAATGCCCCTTTAATATGAGAAATTCTTTGGTATAGTAGAGAGCAAAAAATGTATTTAATATGAAAAGTTTCTTAATCATGTCTCTTATTTATTTTTTTATATATATATATATACTAAGAAGAAAATTTTAAGAAAAAAAACATAGATAGAAAAAAAGCTTTAAATATCTGAAAATTTCTATACATTCAGCTTTCCAATATTGCAACAAATGTTTAAACATGGTCAATTTTGTAATTATTTTTTCATATTTTCATTAAATTCGAGTGATTATTCATCACTTCATTATTGTTTTACCAATCGTCTTTATATTTCCCTCCAATTATGCTCTACAATATTATGAAAAACCACTTAACGTTTTACATTATTACTACATCCATTTTATTGAACCACTTAAACAAATGAATACTATTTTTGCTGCATCTTTATCTTTATTAATTTCTTTTTTCATTTCTCAACCAAGGCATTTAGCGATAAGTGACTTAATATTTATTAAGTGTATTTTTATTTTGTATTTGACACTTCTATGAAATATTTTATAATCTCTCTTGCTTCGAGTTTTTCAATTTTATTTTTCCGTTTTATACCATTTTGTAATTGCAATTATCTGAGTAATGAACAATTCTTTTCCAATTCGACGATTTCGAATTCTTAAGGCTCCCGTCTACCCGCCATTTTGATTTCGTGGACGTAATGTTAATCCTATGCAATTTTGACTTTAATTCTCACATCTTTATTGTTTGATCTATTTGAATGCAATAAAGTGCATTTGTAAGGGCAAAAAATAATCAATGCTTCTGTGGAATTACTTTTTTCCTAAGGTTTTTAAAAATATTTTTATTCTTATTTTAATTATTCGTTTTTGAGTTTTCCGGTCTTTAAAGAATATTTTCCAATATTTTTAAGAATCGGAGGAAAAAAGTAATTCCACAGAAGCATTCATTATTTTTTGCTCTTTCAGATGCACTTTTTGTATTCAAATAGGTCTAATAGTAAAGATGTGAGAATTAAAGTCGTAATTCCATAGGATTAACATTACGTCCGCGAAATCAAAATGGCGGGTAGACGGGAGCCTTAAGGCTCCCATCTATCCACCATTTTGATTTCAACAGGCCTTAATATTCATTTTCAAAATGATAATAAATATCGTCTGTTACATATTTGTCTTAATTCATTGCAATTTATAAGTTTAATTACAAATTTCTTTTTTAGTTTCACAATTTACAGATAAGAACCTTTTGAATTCGTGTTTTGAAATACATATCTTAAAATGTGTAGCTAGAATTTGAAAAGAAAAGATTTAAAATATTTTTATTTAAAGATATTAATATCTTCTCACCGTGACATGTAATATCAGGCTCGTATTTATATTTAGATGTCACTGTGAATTTAATAAAATTGTTAGAGGTTTATTATTATTAATTAATCAATAAAACAAATAATATAAGTTATATTTTCTTATCTGTAATTTGATAATTTAAAATCCATTTCCTTATCCTTTACTTTTCATTATCTAATCAAATGCTTCGTTACTAAAAATAATTTCTTATAGATCTTAACTCTTCTGTTAAGATGAAACATTGTAGCATTGATAAACTCATGTTGATAATAGAAATGATAATATTTGTTACACCGCTTTACTAATCACATCTGAGTTCAAAAAATCATTAGTAGAAATAAGATAATGTTTAGCTATGTAATACCGGATAAGATATTGCATGATTTACTTGATAATACTATTTTAAGAATAGTATTGAGAAAGATAAAATGTTATTTAAACAAAGAAGACAATTATAATCAATTTTTAAAAGTTTTCAATTGCATGCATGAATTTATAATGAACCATCTATTTATCTGCCTCTGATTTTATTCCATTCAGAACTTGAGAACAAGTTATTCATTGTCTAATAATTTTATTTTTACTCAAATTTTCTTCTGGTTATCATATATATTTATGATTAATGAACAGGATATTCATACGTAAATCTTATTCATACAATTGAATACACCTAGCTCATACATTTAATAAACTTTTATAATTTAATACGTATGGTGAGTGATAAGTGTAGTTAATTAATTTACTTAATATTAGTGGAATACATTTATTTTAAGAAATAAGTGGCAAAGTTCTTAAATTAATGTTCTGAACAGAATCTATTTAATGGTCTCTTCATAAAAATTTTCTTCTGAAGATACAAATTTAAGAAAGTAAACCAATAATGAAATAAATCAAATAAAACTCTCAAGCATTTTTATTTTATTTCATCGAATGATACTAAATTTTAACTAATATATAAAATCGAATTAGTTATCAAGGAAAAATTCCTATTGTAAAAAAAAATATTATTTAAACTGCGTAATTTTTATGTTCCTTATTTCTTATGCTCATTTCGTTCTATTATTATAACGATACATTGAACTATATATAATTAACTTCAAAAAAATGTGCTATCCGAAGTATATTCGAAAACTATGAAGGTATAATAAAAGTGAATGAATAAATAAATAAACGATTCTCTCTTTGACCAGTTTTTTTTCAAATTGATAAATGTTTTTTCCAATGCATTTTAATTTGAATGTACTATATACACATACAGTAGTTTATACAATATGCAATGTTATTTACATTTAGATAAATATATAGCATAATAAAACAGTATTAATATACCATTAATTATAAAGATATGTTTCATCTTCGATCAATCACTGAGCAAAATAAAATTGTTTCATACAATTTGCTTTCATGATTAGTAGCTGTACAAAATCACAGAAGCAAAACATAAAATTAGAAACATATTCAGCAAAATGACTTCAAATGAAATATTCTGTTAGTAAAAATCATAAAAATGCTAATGATAATAACATATGAAATAAACTTCACGCTACTTATGTAATAATAATTTTAATATCTTATATTTAACTTTATTTAGTTCAGTTTCAATTGTTAAAATTAAAATTATTATAATTTCTTTTAAATAAATAAAACTTTTTTCAATAGTATTACACATTTTGAAAAATTTTATTGCAGTAATTATACTGTTCGTATTAAAAACTATTTTAATCTAAATATTTAATTTTTAGTTAAATGGATACTTCTATAGAAATATCCATTATCACGAATTTTTTTATTTAGAGTTATTAATAGTTCTCATAAATTCCTTAACAGTCTGTTTTGGGTAGGGTTTCTTATAAAATGCTGAGGTATTCACATCTGAAGACACAGTCATGATTTTCGTGTCTAAAGAACATAGTTCAGTTCCACAATAAAATACAGAATAGTTGATTTTCTTTCCTCCTTGTATTTCCTGTCTCTTCTCCAACTTTAATTTAATCGAATTGGGCTCTTATCATTAATTCTATTTCTTCTTTTCATTAGGTCTGCTCTGTTATCCTGGAATTGTTCCAGAAATCGTCTTTTTCACATCTTGCCGTTCTAATTTTTATGAATAACAATAAATAAAGCACGATGAGGAATGATATTTTGTACTATGAAGGTATCACACAATGAGGGAGGCTGAAAAAAGCACCCTTGTTAGGAATGGAAAATAGGGAAGGGCTAATTCACAATTAGTATTAATGTCCATCGATAATGATCTCTTTTCAGTGATGTCCTTGAATATGACGCCCTTCACATCCCAGAAAATCGTCGCCATAAGTCGCCAAAGGATGATTAACCTAAAGCAACCCATTATATTGATTGTTGTTGGTATAATGACGAATCCAAGTCTCATCGATTGAGACAACTCGCCACATAATGACAACTGCTATCGTCGCGACTGCTTTCGAGTTTTGATTTGGCAGAAAATGGAACTGCCAAATCAGAACTAACCTATAAATCAGTGTCACATTGGTTATGGAGCCTTGCCAGCACAATGGTAACACCAATTTGCCTTATCAACGCCTCCTGTCTTCAAAAACAGGTACTTTTTAGAGTCTCCCTCGTGTGTTACTTTATATCAGGGTAAACCATGGATAGCGCATGGTTCTGGACAACGGAAAACCTCGCTTCTTCGGCGATTCTCGTTTAATAATACAGTTCTTTCATCCACCAACAAACTATCTTCGATAGATCTGCAATCATACTCAAAGTCTATAGATGCAGTGTTTATTTCATGGTCATGCACACACAGTTGACAAGAGGTGTACAGGTCGCGGAAATCCTCTTCGCTGTCAGTAAAAGAATCAGCATCGTCACTGACGACACTGTACATGTGACTTGCATTTTCGTTGCGACAGCAGGAATCGGAGCCTTGGAGGAAATAGTAAACCACTGCTGCCAGGAACAAACCGGTCATGACCAGAAGAGCACCGATGATTGCATATTTGTTGTACAAGGGGTCTGTGAATATAATGGGCGCAGGAGTGGTTCCATTGTTTATAACTGTCGTGGTAGTTTCTAGAAAAGAAATTTTGAATAAGTATAATTAAAAATAAGGAAAAATTAGAAGTTATCATGAAGCAATTTGAAAAAAATAAGTTTTCTTTCACTAGTTTTGTAAACATAGGAAATAAATCAAAAACAATTATGGCGAATTGCTTTCTTTATTAATAGAAAAAAAATAGTGAAAAGTCATTTTGTCAATTTTTTAACTCTTAAAGATATTTGTTTTGCAGGTAAAATTTTTATTGATTTTACAAATAAGGATGATTACTTTACAGATACACATTTTACCTTTTTAATACAAAATTTATTTATCAGCAATGCCTTTCATCCCTTAATTAACAAAAGCAATTGCTATTGACAGAATGCATAAAATATTTTAACGAATATGTTTAAAATCTTTATTTAAAAAAAATTAAAAATTTTGATTGTAAAAAACAAGTTGTCATGCCACACTCATTTACAATAAACATAACACGAAAAGGAAACAATTAAATGATTCGTCGTATTCTAAGCACATATTAGACATAAGTATATCTATCTAAATATCTGAAGATCGTGGGATATGATTTGCCATATGAATTTTTTTTTATTTGTTTCTTTAAGGATAATAATAAAAAAGTTAATAAAAGCGAAATTATACGGTGATTTAATTATATATGTGATATGTCATATTTTGAATAAATAAGAGAATCTTAGGTACCATTATAGATGATAAAGACATTTAAAAAAATTTAATGTTATAGTTTATATTGTTTTGTTAAAAATTAAATACATTTATTTAAAATGTTTCGATTAAAAGAACAATAGCGAAGTATTGAGAAAGCAGTCCCGTTTTAAACATTTCTAAATGATAAACACGAAATTTAAAAAAAAAATTGTATCTATATAAATAAAGAATATATCAGGAATGATGTATTCATTTTAAATAGCATTTTATTTCGGTAATTAAAAACGCACCCTGTTTATTTTCTAATTAAAGGAAAACATCCTTTCAAGGATGTTTCATTCATTATATTATGATCATTATATTATCCTTGAAAGGATATTCAACTTTCGCTCTTTATTTTGAAGAAAATTTTCATTATAAAGTTAAGAATGTTTTTGAGAACACAAAAAAAACCTAACAATGACAGAGTTTTTATACTTTTTTTTATTCCAAATTCAAATTTTATAAAACAATAAATAAATGCAATTTAGTTTATTTGAATGTTAAAATATTTCAAGAATATTTTGGGAAAAAGGCTTATTATTCCCCCCCACACACATCTTTAATCTTTAAAATATACAGAATTTTAACATGAATAACATTCTATGAAACATGTTATTAACAGGGAATTTCTTGACAATATCCGAAACTAGATTTTAGCGGTTTCACGATATGGTATCCACTTAAATACTATCATAATTCGTTATCAGATAAGTGCACAAACTTCACACATATTATTTCTTTTGATGTTCCCATTCAAGTTTCTTAACTGTCTGCATAATTAATACATCTGTTTTTCGTGCAGGGAATTTCAGATTACAATGACACATAATTTAATGAAATTGAATTTCTTTTTTGAACAATTAACTTAATTTAAATTAGCTTTAAAAGATGAAAACCACAGAAAAGAGAAAGGAAAAGTTAAAATATGAATAATATTCTTTATAATTTATTTAATTTACAAGCTATTATACTATTACTATTTATAGAATATACCAAAAGTTATTCTTTTTCATTCTGTTCAAGGAGGTCTAATGAACCCTAAATTTTAAAAAAATCCTATTTTCTGGAAAAAAAAATTAAATAAATATTTTTCTGAATATTTTAAAACTAACCTCATGAAAATATTCTAATTATTTCCCAACATATGATTAAAAAATATATTTGCTTTCTTCTAATCAACTTTACTGTTCGGAAAACCAAAATATAGATTTTTCATTTCTTTCAAGATCTTTTAAAAAATATTTAATATAATCTTACGCGAAAACTGTGCAGTTACATTATCATATTATTTTGCATTATTTGGACTAAAACCATTCTGTTCCAGATACATTTCTATATCATTTGAGGTGTTAGTACATATTAAAATATGAAAATTTTAATGCTAATCATCAATAAGCCTTAAAAATGCGAAAACAATATTAAATGTTATATCTCTAAGCATGTATTTGCATTATGAAACAAAAATTAAATGCTCTAAAATAAAATCTTTTTCAGGAATGTGCGAGCAAATCAACATACCTTTAAATAATTATTAATTTGTGGTATTGTATTTTTCAGTATTGAAAAACATAAAAAGCTTGTTTGTGGATTCTTTCTAATCAGAAAAATTCATGATCATGTAATACATTAAGACATCTGTTAAATTCAGTACTTAAATAAGGTAGAAACAAAATTTCAAACAGATTTTTGAAGATAAAAGATTGAATTTTAATATGAGACCAAAATGTTTATAAAAAATCGATATTTATACCAAAAATCGTGTTTTGATGGGTATACTGTCACCGTAATTCGACTTCAGAACATCACAACAACATGTTACACCTACAACAAAACTTCAGTTAATTAAGTGATTGTGATTATGACTACATTATTTATCAACGTCTCACTGACTATACTGATGACTACTAGCATCCTTTCACTGACTATATTGACGCCGTTATTGGAGACGTACCTCGAAATTTTGAGATTCGGTCTAGTGACGAGGACGATAACTGAGCTGAAACCTTCCTCTCCAAACTTCCACACCACGCCACAGTAGGACCTGGGACATCTACAAGTTTCAATGCACATCAACCCCTCTACACGCAACCCCGGGTCTTAAGTGGTACCAAGGCTCGAATCCACGGTTCTAGAAAATCAATTTGCGATCATAACCACTAAGCTACCGCAGCCACTTTCAATTTATTTAATATAGTTTTATCTAGGTAATCCGGCAAAAATCAAACTTTAGTACAGCCGGATTACCAAAAATACCAGATTATCTAAATATTACTCCCGCATCAATAATCAATAACGCATTTATACGGCTGTATAAAACTTAATATAATACCCGCAAATAAAATGTGAAACATGGGAAATTACTAAAACAAATGTACTGTTTTCTATTGGTAGCCTGCAATAATCTTTTGAAGTAAAAGGCACGAAATTATATATATATATAAGGCTTCCCTCCCGGAAGTAAAAAACCCAAATTATTGGTTTAACAGAAAGGTGAAGTACCGAATTATAGAGGAAGCAATGTGTAATTACTTCCATTTTTAAAAAGCATTTTTTGGCATTAACCCAAAAATGCTTTCTTATCATAGACGATTTCCAAATATTTAGCAAGGTTTGTGAAATTGCATTTCACGGCATTACACATACCTAATTTTAATTTTAGCAAGTATTTCTTTTTGTTTTAAAATTAAAAAAAAATTGCTGTATCCGATAAGTTTATGAGATGATAAATATTTCATTTTCACGTGAAACTGTATTTCCTGTTTTCCAAAAAAAATTTGAAAAGGAAAAAAATGTTTAACGTAGTTTTTCTTCAATTGATCTTTTCTATTGGAGTTGTTTGAAACGAAACCTCACCCCAGTAAAATGAAACATGATTCATGCAAATTAAAGTTGTGAAGTGTTATGATTGCATTTGATCAGATGCATATATAAGCGGTGAATAATTTTATATAGTGATTGGAAGCTAGTTAGTTGGTGGTAGAACTAGTGATACTGAAAGTAAAACGTCGGAACCAGTTCATCGTATTTAAGAAAAACAATTAAAAGAATCCTAGAAGATATAGAAAAAAAAGAACAAGGCCCCTCAATCCCTATTCGTCTAATCACTCGAATCCGAGTGAAGTGGTAAAAATTGAATTTTTTTAGTTTTCAACGTGTTTAACTCTGTCTTCGTCTGATGTCAAAGAACCCGATCGAATCTTAAAACATATCTCCAGATAGAAAATCGTTCTAATTTCTATCAAATTTTGTGACGTTGTAATACGTACATTTGTTTATTATGCAATACTTTTAAACTTTAGGAACATACCAAATACGCGCTATTTTTCACTTGAACATCTAAACTAATTCAGTATTACAGTATAGGAGACAAAACATGGAATACATTTGACATCACAAAAAGGGTTTGATTTAGCAAGCAATGAGTTGCTCTATAAATACACTCATGTATAAAAGATTACGAAGCCGTAATATAAAATTAATGTTCAAGTGTTGTTATCGGAAAAAGTATTCCAGTTTCGGATTCCCTGGTTTAACATCATGCAAAAATAGCCTCAAAGAGTTAGAGGAAGTAACATTAAGTATTATTCTTTAAATATTCAACAAAGTAAATAATAAATTGGTTTGCATCATCATTAGACTTGACTCTTCTTTCTTTCGATTGTAATTTTGTGATTACCTTGCCAAGTTAAGTGATGGAAGAAGGTAATATCCAATAGACGTTGCAAAAGGAAAAATAATATTTAGATTTTTATATACAATAATCGACTTTTATTCATTTAAAAATTTTCCTGAGACAACTTTAATTTCAAGATCTTATTGTATTAAAATGTCTTGGAATTAACATACCTTATTATTTATAGCTTTGATTAATTTGTAAGCCAATGTCACGATGATTTTATATGACTGATAAAATTTCAGTTAGGATCATTTAAAAGTAAACTGAATCATATAGAAAGGAATATAATTTTTATTAGCTGTACAAAAAACATTTGAACTGTACCAAAGAAAAGATTGTTTCATGAGCGATATAAAAGAAAATATTAATGGTGAAAACGAATGCGATTATTTATGTAATACGTTTTAAACTTACTTATATTTACAGAAAAAAACTCGGAAAAAATTTGTGCATTCAAATGTAAAGTAATAAATAGAGCTTTAAAAACATTTTACATTTTAATTTAAATTATTCAATAATTGCAGTTTTCTTTATTTACCAAAAATTTAATAAAAACTTCCCATTTGTCGCTAAACTGGAAAGTCCTTCCTTTATGAGTATTCGATAAAGTGTTTTCCTTCTTTCGAAGTGGGAAACATAGAATTTTTAAAAGTGAATAAAATGTGTCGATTGAACTTCCTGGAATAAATTGTCAATGCTGCTTAACATTATATGACAATACATAATTGTTTTTTAAAAAATAAAAGTTCTCAGTAATTAAATTTTAAAAATCCTCTCTTTTAATAAATGTTCGTATATTTCGGGGGAAAATATATTTCCTTCAAATATAAAATCATACTTTTAATTCAACAGAGCGATTTTGATTATCAGACATGATAAAAATCATCACATTTTTTTTAAATTTTTTATTTATTTCACTTTTTTTTTATTTTTTTCATTTATATTTTTTTTATTATCTCACATTTTTTTTACTTATTTAATTTATTTATTTCATTTTTTTAAATTCACTTTAATTCAATCGAATGAAATCGATGTTTTTCTTTAAAAATATTCTTACCTATGCAAGATCAAATTACATAATCGTATTCTATAATTATTTATAATATGATATTTGTAATATAAGAACTTTTATGTGAGATATATTCTATTCGTTGATTTGCATTTATACTATTCTTTCTTTTGGCACTATACACAATTAAGAAAATCCCTTTTCTGAATATTTAAGCGCTTAGTCAATTTTTTAAAAGAGTAACATGCCTTCTAATTGTAAATTATCGTACAATAATGTTATTATTTATATAAGAATATAAATGCTTCTTCACAAGTTTATTTCCTGTAGTTTTCACATATATTACGGATGTTAATTCAATGTGTAGAAATTCCATAGCTTATATTAAACTACTTCATTTCTAATAATAAAGAACAACTATCTTTGTTGAAAGTTTATCACCATACAGCGGTGGATTCAAGTCTTTTTCTAAAAATAAACTTATATTTGCGATTTATATCACCAAAATCTTTTTTTTTTAAATTTAAATTTTCCTCATAATTAATATTTACAGGAAAAAAGTACGGAATATTTTGTACATTCAAATGGAAAATAATAAGCCGAACTTCAAAAAATTCATTTACAGTTTTTTTTAAAATAACCAACAATCCAATAAAAGCTTTCCTGTAGAAACTATTTGGTTCTGCTTGGGGTTTTAGAGAAAAAGATCAGATTTCAAGTAAGCGTAGTTTCGATAAAGATCTATATGGAACAATAAATGGAACACTAATAGCACTAAAAAAAATTGCCTCAAATTCGTCTCTGGTCTCATTAATATTTTATACCCGTTCTCTGTCACGCATTCTCTGTACATTTATCTGTTCCCGTTCTCTGTACATTTATTCGAGAATCACATTTAGTCTCATCCTCTGAAAAGCACGAAAACAATACCAAAATCTTTAAGAGTGTTAGAAAATTCTTTCTTAATTTGTATCAAGCACGAAAGAAAAATGTCAAGTTTTCGATAGAATAAGCGTATTTTTTATAGTGAAAGGATAAAATGTAATGGATAGGATTTAAAAGAAATATGTGTGTATTTTATTAGAATCGCACAAAACAATCAAGGAACTTTTTTACAAAAAGATGTAATGTTAAAATAATGTTTTGTTGGGTTACTCAAGTTTTATTTATTAATTTTCATTCATTAAACTATTATCGAAGCCAATAATGACAAATATTAATGAATTTTCTGCAATGACTAGATAATGTTCAATGCCAAAGAGAATGTAAATTAAGTGGTAAGTAAAGTGATTGTGATTGTTTATTAACATCGCACACTGAGAAGCAACACGAGGACTATTGGTGACGGACCTCGTAATTTTGAACCTCGTGCAAAAGACGAGGACGACACTTGAGTTGGCACCTCCCTATTCAAACTTCCACACCTCTTCAATGGAATTTCTAGGAACTCGACCCTATTTAATGTGTATCAGTCTAATGTGTAACGTCCGCGACCATGAACACTAGGCTACTGTGACCTCTAGTGGCAAGTTAAGAGTAATTAATAAAACTACTATTGAAATTTCGAATTCTCTAACCTAAATAAGAGATTTTTGAAACTATTTTTTTTTCTGATCCTAAACAAAGCTTTATTTTTTTTACTTTACCTTAAATAACTTCAATATCAAATTAAAAATTAGTTTTATTTACAGTTTTTAAATGCAGTTGAAATCTTTAGGTTATCTTCATCTTGTAGGAAAGGTTTCTAACCTGGAAGGTCCGGGCTATTTCAGGAAAGGCGATATAATTCCATTGTTTTAGAGATTGAAAATAATTAAAATTATATAGTATAAAAATAAAGATGCAAGTACATATTTCTATAGCTAAACCTGGTTTTGTTCTGTTAATTCTAGCTTCTTTTTGTTGTTGTTGTTGTTGTTGTTGACCAATTGATAGAAGACAGAAGTCCGTAAACTGTAAAGCGATCTGGCTGCCGTTCTTAGTCCGTTTTCTCGATTTCAGTGTTAATCGTTTCATGAATTTGGAAGAAAGTACTGTGGCGCCTTACGGTCCTTGCACGCTGTGTACCGAGCATGTAAGCCGGCAGTTGTAGATAAACGAACCGGTACAGGGTGAAAAATCTAATGCAAAGAAGTGTTACTGTAGATTCATCCTTCTACAACAACAATATAACGGATAGCTTCAACGTCCATTCCTTCATCAGCTTATGATGCCGGTTACCACTTCTTTCAGTTAGTTTACCAAGTCATCAGCTGATATTTCTGTATTAACTTTAAGTGTATTTTAATGTTAATGAATTGTGTTAGATTCTTGAAATGTTCATTTGCTTAACTTCCTATTTTCTGACACACCGAGAGTTATTTAGGTGACTACTAATTGGTTAACACCTACGTTGGTGAACAGCAATATAA
>BMAW01064530.1:1915518-1971781 GCA_019974015.1 Nephila pilipes | reverse complement strand
GATGTGTTATATAGTTATATATATAAATTTTGATATTAAAGTAGAGACCAAAACAAAATGCCTAAAACTGTGTTATAAATAATGACTGTATTATTTTTTTTAGGCAAAGTCTATTTATTACAAAGTATTATTTACGAAGTCCGAGTAGTAATGAACTAAAAAAATTGTTCACCTAAATACGAGTAGTAATGCTTTGAATTCTCTGTATTGCGATGAATCAAAGTATTTTCATAAAGATTCTCAAAAAATAATTAAAAGTTGGGAAAAAATTGATTTCTTAAAATTTTTCTTAAAATTAATAAATAATGGTAGAAAAGGAAGGGGAAAAAAGGGGTGGGATTCTTCAAAAGTATCAATTCCTTTAATATGGAATTCATGATCGCGGATTTAAGTATAATTAAGCAATTTGTGAGATTGATTGCTTAACTTTTGAGCGACAACAGATATTATCCCAAATTTACGTGATATACATCATTTAAAAAGTATAAAAAATAAAACTTTTGATAAACATATTGTCTGTGAGTGATGCCATAAATTCCTTCTTGGAGAGGACTATCTCTTCCACCAAGACACTTTGAAAAATAAATTTTCGTTTAAAAATGCAAAATACTTATAAAATGTCATTCGCTATGTTTTAGATTATACTAAACAAAATGCGCGTAAAAAAAGTTATTTTGCGAAAGAACTAAAAATAAATATTAATAAAAAATATTTCTTACATATAAGACATTGGGAGACCAAATTTGGAGATATTTGGAGTGAATAACACCGAATAAATGCCAAAAAGCAATTGAAAAGGAAATTTTAATCTGGAGAATAATACAAAATAATATCTTAAGCACATTGGTGAAGCTATTTGCCTACATTTTTCTTAAAATGCTGGGGAAAAGTTACTTTACATTTTTAAATGAATATAATTTTTAATGTCTTGTCATAGAAAATAAAAAAAAAAAATTATTTATTACGTGTTGTAACACATTTTTTTTTTTTAACTAGGAAAGAAAAAATATGTCTCAGAGGAGCACCTTTGTCCAGTTGGGATATACGAACTCTTTCCATTTAATTTTTTTCATAATATCTAGTTGATACAGTGTCTATCTCTATGATGATGGATATAGTTTTGAGCTGAGCCAATGGCTTATGGCTTTTGTTTTGATCCATTATGGAGTAGAATCTTTAAGGCTACCCCAGAGGGTGAAAACATCTAGCGCAGTTGTGACATTATAGCTTGTACTTGTATTCTTTTTTTAAATTTCCTTATTTTTCGTTGCATTATCTTTGTAATATATATTACCCTGTTCTCGACAGACGTCACTACTCCCTGCGAAAGCGGATATTGATGCGCTTCATGGCAGACAGTCTGGCAGACGATACGGTGACTTTGGCCAGAGTGGTTGTCTGTCAGAGGATTTTCTGATTAAATTGTGTGCGTGCCATATACGACTTTGTTAATAAAATTTTTTTAAAAATGAAATGGATGCCCCGAAATATTTGCCTCTGCACCCCACAGCAAAATCAGGGGAACAGTCCCCCCCTCCTTGGAGCCATTTTGACTATTACACGTTGCTCTTATTTCTGCAAGCAAATTCGTCCCCATATTTTTGTCCTTGTCTTGTACATTTCCTGCCCGATAAACACTGTGTTATTTTTACTTTCCTGAATATTTTGCAGTTATATAATCTTTTATGTTATTTGTTTTAACAAGTACTGTGATAAAGCCTACCTTATTTTTCAAAAAAAAAAAAAAAAAAAAAAAAAATCAATAAATGCTGAGTGTGAGGGTGGCTTTCTCCAAGAAGGCCCGTCTAAATCAGGGTTTCCCAACCTCTATGCCCGCGAGAACCATCTTGACGGCTCCAATGCGATCCGATAAAAAATACTGTTTAATAAAATGTTATGTAACTTTTATAGTTACTAATTAATCGGAGAAACACTAGCGCATTTGATGAAAAATTATTTGCTTAAAATTGTATGTTTGTCATTTTAACCAGACTTACGAAATGTCCCAAATTGATCAGGGTTGTTTCAGTTTAAACGTATGGTCGAGTTGTTCCGGCCAGTTTGTCATCTTGTCCTGGTTATTTGAAAAAATTAAACAGGTTAAAAAGTTATACAAAATGTTATGATACTTGCCTAATTCTGAAACCATACTCAATAAAATGTAACGCCAAACAACACTTTGACTAAGAATTACATATGTTTTGAAGAATTTTATACAAACCAAGAATTGATAAATTTTTATTTGTATTATTAAGTAATTATTTATTTTACGTAAGAATACAATCTTTAATTTTTATCTTTTAAAATTATAATTTTTAGAGTAACAAAAAGATCTCTGTTTTAAACTCTTTTAGGTGAGCTTGATCCCCTTGGGCATTCTGCCAATAGCTATCGTGTGGCTTCTACAAACGACGTTAAAGAACGATCAATTAACACACATATGATTTTTTTCCTCTGTAAACATTGTTATTCTATACTTATAGTTCCGTACATTTTCATAAAACTAAAATTCTAATTTCGTTTGTTAGAAAAATGTTGTAAATTTTCCGAAAGTTATTTTTAAAATTTTAAGAATGATAAATGAATAGGCACGTGGAACACCTGTTGAACGCATTAACCATTGGATTAAGATATTTTACTAGTTGAGTTTGGATCTAGTATTTTAAGTACTGGCGGAGATAAAAATTATATTTAATAAAAAATGTGGTTAAGTTGACCGCAGTAGCCTATTGGTCATGTTCGTGAGTTCACCATATCTGTCGAGGCTCTTTCTGTTGGAGTGATGTGGAAGTTTTGAGACGGAGTTTCCAGTTCAGATGTCGTTCTTGTCATTTTTGGCTCAGGCTTAAAATTGCAAGGCCCGTCTCCAGTAGCCGTCGTTTTGCTTTTAATTGCAATTTAATAAGCAATCAAGCAAGACTAAAACTAATGAGCATAAACTTCGAGCATATTTTGAAATAAAAAAATAATATCACACATTATTAATATATTCTTGCAAGTATAAGTACCCCATTCTCGATAAGCATTCTACATATTTAAAATTAAAAAATATTTTGCTAATTAATCAACTTCCAATTTGACATTATAAAGGTACAAATTTTCGTTTCATTAAAAGGTATTTCGATTTGACTTCACAGTATCAGACACAAAACGAGGAACATTTTGCAAAAATGAAAAAATAAATTTAAAAAAAAAATCAATTTTTGAACCGAAAATGAAATAAGATGCTTTCCGTACGTGAGTGAAGTTAGAACGTTATATCAAAATTGGGATATTCAAAAATGTGTTCTTTAGTTGAGTCCTTAATATAGGAACCACTCGAAGTGCTAAGCATAAAAATCTAATACATGATTCAAAGTGGCTGCAAATGAAAAATCTAATTGCTGCGTAAAACAATTTTTTTTTAATATGGCCACGATCAGTAAACGTGAAACTTTTTTGCTAAATATGTGGAATCACACATTTGATGCACGCTTTTTTTCTAGGTCGCCACGTATTAGATAGAGCGGTACAGAAAAAAACCAAGCAAATGTACGTCTGTGGATAGATCCATTTGGAATTGTTCTGTTAAACCTGAGTACCCGTGTGTAGCAAAAAAGAACGTCCAATTTTCACATCGTAATATTTATAGTCAGAATTTGTACCGATGATTAACATTGAAATACGAGAACCTGGTAAATTTAGGAGATGCTTTATCATCCATTCGTCTCAACCTTCCTCGCGTATCGCATGAAATTCGAGATTTTTTAAAACTGATTTTTAATTAAATAGGATTGTATCAATGAACACGAGTGTTTTATTCTTTATTAAATGAGGCATTTTGTATCTCAAAGTGTTACTTTAAAGCATATGTTGAATTGTAAGTGTTTTTGCGTAAGAGAATATCAGGGCTTACTCCAAAAAGAGGCGAAGGGAAACTTTCACTCGTTGATGCCTTTCTTTTCATAACTTCTCCTATCAAATAGTTTGCAATCCCTTAAAAAGATCATGATTGTTTAATAACATTGCACTGAAAAGCAACACAAGGATTATTAGCAATGGACCTCGCCATTTTGAACCTCGGTCAAGTGACTAGGAAGACACCAGAGCTGACACCTAACTTTCCTAATTTATACACCACACCAATAGGAGGACTTTGGGCCTCGACACATTTAACATGCCTCAGCTCCGGCTATACGGTGAGTCTTTAGTAGCATCAGGACTCGAAGTTATGACTTGACGTGAACGCCAGTCGTGAGTCCGCGACTGTAAACACTGTGCATAACATAAGTCCGCCACTGTGGTCTTTAAAGAGTGAGAATCGCTACTCTAATTAAAGGAATTCTTATTTTATTTTTTATCCTAAGATTTCCGCAATCAATCTCTCACCTGTTCATCAATCCTGAAGGACAAATGCTCTCCAACTAGGAAGGGCAACACCGGGTTATCGTTATATTGCGAATTTTGGTTTCAAATTGTTATTGGTAATTTTACTTTGGTATTACCAGTAATTACATAAATTATGAACAAAGCTCTAATGTTTTTTTTCTTCTTATTTACTGGGCTCTGATTTTATTTGTTTTGTTAAAACAAGTAAAACTACAGCCAATAATGAATTGTGGAATTGATTGAACGCATGTGTCAGTGTAATAAAAACAATACTCAAAACGGCGAGGGAGGTTGAAACAGAAATAATGTGTGAATGTTTCAGATAACTCACAAAGTAGAATTCCTTCAACATTTTTAATTTTGTTATCTATAAAAAGAAACGTAACTTAATGTTAAAAAAAAAAACAGAAATACAATACGATCGTCCGAATCTGTTACAAAAAACAAACTGATGCAGTCGTTAGAAAAAAAAAATGGAAATAAACAGGAAAATATATATATAAAAAAAAGGGGGGGTAATAAATTCGAATAGAGTACATTTCTTTAGTGGTTCCGATGGCCGATTGGTCATGGTCAGGATCTCGCGATTGCTTCTCATATCTATTTAAAGATTTATTGTCTTCTCGAAAGTATTCGTATATTCGCAACTTCCTGCTAGGAAATGGACAAAAAAAAATAAAAAAATATTAAATTAATAAACAGCCAATTAAAATATGATTCTTTAATAGTTAATAAGCTAACAAATGTTGGAATCTACAAAAGCTTCATGTAGCAAGATTTGCTTACTTTTTAAAACCTTTTTAACAAATTGATCGTATATTTAATCTTGTATTTTACGGTTGTTTTCATTGTGTTCATGCTGAAGTTACAATCTGTTACAAAAATGTAGAATTTTTTTCATATTATTTATGCGAAGAATACAATTTATTTTCACACACAAGATGGAATAAATTGTTTTATGAATTCCTATTATATTCACAGTATTTTAAGAGTTCTCGGTAATTTACCGGTACATCGGTTTTATTTGAAAATTTTATCGTATTACCAGTAATAGGAAAAATCGGTAAATTTGCAGTCACTATATCCAACTCTACCATTTCGTTGTAAAGGGTAGCCCCTCAGCCGTCGAGGGTCTGTTTTCCTTAACCCATGAATGTAACGCGAATATTAACAAGAGAGAGAAGGGGGGGGGGTGATCAAACCCAAACAAGACCTCATCCCCTTCTACAAGAGGAGAGGGTCGAACACAATGGAACGGGCACACAAAAGGCCGCCCGTAATAATGATGATTTAGCCGCACTCGGGTAACTCCCGTTTAGGGCGCATTGATTGGTGTACTTTGTGGTAGCAGCAGACGATTTCTGGAGAGGGGCTGGAAGAAAGTGGATTAGGGTATGGTTGAGTAAGTGGGCTCCCAACAATCCTGTTAAAGGAGGTAAGGCCCTCGGGTATCGTATGTCCCGCGAATAAAAAAAAATAATAAAAAAGGAAGAAAAGTAAGCACCTTCCGTTTTGGAGGGAAGGGAATGACGTGTGAAAGGTTGAAAAGTTTCCAACAAGAGATATTCCATCGTCTGCAGCTATCAGCCAATCAAATTGGTTATTTGTTCACTGTGAGTAAACGCTATCACTCTGGGACAAAGGGGATTGCGAAGGGAAAAAGGAAGGTGGCCTTGTTAGGCATACATGGATTTTTTTTTTATCTAACTGATTATTGTTGGCAGATGATGTTTGTTCAGTTCTTACTGGTATGCTTTCATGATTGGGTGAAACTTACCACCACATCCTGAGGGGTGTGAGGGAAAAGCAAATCGATCTAACCTCTACAATGAGAAACTTTTAGGCGGCTTTGATTTCTGTGACTTAAGTCTAAATAAGTGTTACTTGTTATACACCGTCTTGTACAAAATACGCTTAAAGATTCTATGTCGAATAGTCAAATCCAAATAAAAAATCTTATTTCAGATAGAAAAAGGATTCTATATGGATATTTTATATTGACTGTTTTAATATAGAGCTTTCCATTCTAATCAATTACCGTACACATACTTTTTTGACTCTTCTCATATGCAGCAAAATCCTCGTTTAGCGTTTAGGATGCTTTCCTAGACGACAGAGCACCAATGAAACAGCGTTCAAAGACGTATAATCAATTACTGAACACGCAACTTAAACATATTTTACTTTAAGTTATTTTTGTATTAAATTTTATACAGTACAATGCACACACACAAACACACATATATATATTATGTAAAGGAATATGCATAAACACATAAGATACAATGCATATAAACAGGCACACAGTAATATGAATTTCATTATTGAAGTAAAGGTCCTGACTCTCGGTGAAAGAATTTATATATATATATATATATATATATATATATATATATATATATATATGATAAACAAGAAAATTCGATTCACATGCATTGTTTTTTGCTATGAGTGAAAGTGAATAACTCTACCAGGGGCACCTCCTAGTCTAATTTACGAAATAAATACATGTTTGGCATATTATGTACGAACACTCCACACTTTAAGTGTTGTTGTATCTTCCGTATTATTATACATGCACTGAAAAGTATTAACAAATTTTTCCTTTTGATATAGGTTTCCTGTATTATATTTATACTAAAACTAACGAGAAACATGGCGAAATTAGAAACCGATCGAAACAAAATGACCGCGCTCTATCGATTCAGTTTTAAATGAGGAAGGACTCGACGACTTCTTAGTGCAAATGCCAAGCCCATTTGACATTTGAGTGAAACATTATTATATGATTGTTTCAAAATTTTAATTGATAAACAGATAGGTGTCCTAAAATTAGTCAAAATATTTTTTTCTCATAGAAATAAAGTGTGCATATAACTCGAATTTTTATTTTCTAAAATTGAGCGAAGCCTTTATACATGTATTCTTAAGCAACGACTCCCTATCGTATTCGCCTTTGTTATTTTTTCATCGTTTTGTGACCTTAAAACATTTTGAAAAATAGTGTTCTGAAATCAAAGAAATTTTTATTGCTAATTTCTGGTGTATTTTAAACGGAAATCCTTCATAAAAAAATATTTTTCATCAAATTGTAATTTTTTCTTTCTTTCTAAGTCTTAAGATAAAAAAAAAATTCAGAAGTATTTCCGAATAGGTTCGCTATTTTTTAAAGATATTAGACGCATTCGCCGTTAGGAGAACTATTGTATCCCGAATATAAAGCGATATTTTTTGACGAATCATTTCCCCGTTAAAACACTGACTCACGCTAAATTCGACGTCTAGGTAATGGAATGCAACAACTCTTCTTATTAGTACACCTATGCCTTTAAGTTACTTGCCATGAATGTAACGTGTATTGTTAATAATTTTAAATAAATGGTTATCTGACTGAATTATATTTTCTTCGAATTCTTGTATATAAAATGAATGCATTGTATTAATTCATCATCCCCTCTAACTATTATTATAAAAAAATTTGGTGTCGTTTTACATTTCGATTAATATGGTATATAAAGAGTCACTGCATCATATATTTTGAATGTGTATGAACGTCACCCTGTCACTGATTAGTAACAAAATACTTCGAAAGAACTTGGGTGGGAATGCTAATTATTATTAATCAGATATTTGTATAATATTTCCTAAATATCGATAATAATACAAACTTTCTCCCGTAGAATGGATTGATTGAATTAAGAGGGATGTGGAGCTACAAAGTCTATATTTAAACAATATTCTTTTAGCTTAATAGATATTAAAGAATTAATTCTCTGTAAACACTCTTTTATCATCACACGTTCTACAAAATTTCTCTGAAAATGGTAATATATTGGAGATGGATTTTTCGAAAATTCTGGAGATTATTTCAATGCTTCGTACATTTTACATAGGTAACAAAATACGTCGCAAAAAATTTATTCTATTACAAATTACACTATGTTACAATCATTTATTTGCTACGCTTTGTAGAAATCCTGTAAGTTAAGTTTGTGCAAAAGTCCTGAGGGAATGAGACCATTGATGCTGATGACCAATCTGATGATGATTCAAATATTTAGGATCTCCTCTCTTCTGCTGTTTGTGCAATTGAATATAATCTCTATGTACGGGGTATTTCCCAAAATTTCAAATATTTTCTGCAATAAAAATTTTCATCTGTTTTTCTTCATTTCGAATAGATGCCACTAATCATCTTAAAAGTATCAGACTCAAGTAAGTGTTACCTAAGAGATAATTTTAAATTTTCAGTTAAATAAATAAAAATACATAAAAAAAAAATCTTCCTTAATTTTATTTCGGAAGGCGGACAAACAGAAGCATAGCTAAGATGGCTATGGGGAAGAGAAATAAAAATTTTACAAAACATATTTAAATTAATTTTATGGTAATTAAATTAATGGAAGAGAAATAACAATTTTAATAAATATATTTAAATTAATGTTATTTTAAGAGAAGATTTTCCTATTTTTTTTACTTTAAATAGTTTTAAATATCTTAATTTTTTAAAGTACTTTCATGCGAATATTTTCAAGGTTTTGCTAAATTTATGAAAACCTATCGAAGAAAATTTAATTTAGACAACAATGGTAGTTAGAAAATTTTATTCTAAAATTTTTTTCACTAACATAACATTGCAAAAACTTAAAAAACTATATTGGATATAATAATAAAATAACTTAGTTTTCCTTTAAATCTAAATCCGTCATGAGATTTTATAAAAGAATTAATTCATTTTCCGCATTTATATAAAAATAATAACGGGTATGAAAATATTACGGTAAAATATATAATTACTCTTTTGCCACCTTCTTCTAAAATACTTCACCACATCTTAGTTAGTTTTCTATCAAATACTTAAACACAAATCGCTTTGAACTTAAAGAGAGAGAAATCAGAAACAACACTAAGGGTTCATGCCTGTCGTGCGATCTGTCGAGTATCAAAAAAGTTTTTGGAGTCAAGCATGTTGGAGTAGTGGATGGAATGAGTTATGGTTAGTTTTGGGTACATAGAACTAACACGTACTTCGAAATCAGAGAGAGAGAGACAAAAATCATAGAAATATTGATGGAGTGAGGGACTGAATTGTAAAGGATTTTTATTTACTTTTTAGTGCATTTAAGAATGGAAGCATTTCATACTAAAATTTCGGAACATCAATATGCCCCCCCCCCTGCATGTAAAGCACGGGGACGGATATCTTTCCCCCTTGTCCTGTTTCAGTTATACTACTGAAGGGAGAAGAAAATGTCTGTATTCACTCATCCCTTACACTTCTTCTTTCTTTAAATTTCATTTTTTCTATTTTTTACAATGCTTTTTAATAACTCGTGTTTAAAAGCACAATATAAAATGCCGATTTAATTTTTAATCCTTCGTGACCCAAGTCGTACTGATTTGGGTTTGGTTTTATTAATGTCACACTAGTAGCAACACGAGGGCCATTGGTGATTGACATCGTAATTTTGAACATCGGTCAAGAGACGAGGTCGACACCTGAGCTAGCACCCTCTCTCCTAACGTCATACTGAGTTAAGTGCAGTTCAACTGGCTTTCGTATGCCATTTGTTTGTCGTCGTGTCCCGTCTTATTTAAAGAGGGATTTTTTTTTAAATGTCTGAATATTGTTTTGAAGCAGCTTTTACTATAGTGCTGTGGTAATTCAAGCGTGTTCAAGGGAATCTGCGTAAATGAAGGGGTTACTAAAATTTTACCAACTATATGTATATACATATATTGCGGTGAAATAACACCGGTAAAAATCGAGTTTCTTAAACATAGATTTTTTTTCAAGCTTCACACTTTACGTAACATAATTTTTTATACCTTAAAATTTCACGAGGGTATAATTTAATTTGCTGGCTTCAATATTCAAATGTTTCACGTTCTAAGCAATTAGAATTATGAATAAAGTTTAATTCTTTAAATAGTTAGTTTTAATCAATTAATTTTTATTAATTATAATTAAATTATCGTATTATCCTCTAAAACAATCGCGTATAGAAAATTTCAGCTCAATTGAGAGCTTTATTATGTGAGGGAAAAGCTTTTTAAACTTTGACCCACACATAGTTACAATGTGAGTAGAAAAAAATCCATTAATAATCAGTAAAATTTCCATACTATAATCAATAAAAATTTACATGGATAACATGTAATTTATAATATTATACGTAGAATTTATCCGTGTTTTCTCTCCTTATTTAAGAAAAGGTCCTCTATTTTTCCGAAAGTCTGATAATACATGAATTGTGAGTAAACATTGAAAAATAAGTTCGTGTTCGATTCGTTTGTAGTGCTATAACACATTTTTAAGAGACATATTAGGGAGTCTGGGTTATAATACGAATATTTGAAAGAAAAAAAAGCCTTTGCTGTTCAAAAACGAATTCTTGTTTGAAATCTGCTTATTAAGCTGTGTGACTACCATTGACAGAGAAAAGCTGTATAATCCTTTGTAGACCTGCAGTTTTTGGTCGGCACATCTGGGTAGTTTGATTAAAAAGCCCCCCTCCACTTTCCCAAAGATTTGTTGGACTTAAACGCAAAAGCACTCCGTCATTCTTCCGATCTTAGGTGTATTTTTACCTTAATCTCCTATCTTGAAGGGACATCTCTATTCCGCGGACCACCCGGACAAAAGGAGTCCATTAGAGAAAAGGTGGGCGTTGTCCAGTCCACCCCCTTAGAGAGCCGGCATTCCCTTTTCGCAAACAGGGTTGATTGGAATAGAAAAGGTTCTTTTCAATAGAGGTGTCAATCGTCGCCAGATTACAAATACGAAGTCCAACAGCGACCACAGATTTCGAAAGTTAAACGAATCGTTTCATACGGGTATGGTCGCATTGTTGCAGGGAATAGTTTGGCAAACAAATCTACCATGTGTGTGGTAAAAAGTACTGCGAATGTTTGCATCTTGCGGAATGGGCGGATGTGATTTCTTTTACAGGTGTTAGAAATGAATATATGTTCAGCTCGTGGAAGTAAGACAGAGATGCAAATAGACTTATTACACTTCGATATAGTATTTTTTTCTCGTTAACACAGATGAGTTTTAGCTTTTTTTTTTTGGTGAGTGTCTATTGATTTTACAAAGGTATTCTAACATTTGAACGATCAAAAACTTTTGAATAACAAGACAACACTAATTGTATAACTTTAATAATTCTTGAGATTAGTTGTCTGCTGTCTTCTGATGTTACGAAACCTAATATGATATATGTTTTAAAATAACATATTGTTTGCTGTAATTAAGCCTTGAAGTAATAATATTTTTGTGAATTATATATTGTTTGTAGCGAATAAGCTTATAGAGGTATAACAATGAGTTATAATAGCTGAGTTATCTTTCCATTTCTTTATCTAGCTTTTGCTTGTCTCATTTCTTGCACTGTTTTCCCACAGAAAGAAAAAATTTAATGTTAAATATCAAGAAAAATTCAAATCAAAGATTTTTGGATATTATTCTAACTCGAGTATCTTTTTGCTTACAAAGATCCCCCACACCCGATAACGTTAAAGAAGAATAAATTGATTAGAAAAAACCGATCACTTTTACAAGTTCCTGTTTCATATTGAAATTATTGTAGTTCAAATTAATTTTAACTTTCGTATATGTCATAAGTAAGTAAAATTATCACTAAATTTTACATGGTAAGAAATAACAATTATAGTTAAAATTGTCCTCAAATTGTAAATTTATTTTGACATGAAATTGTTTTGCGAACAACAAAGAGAACAACAATTTCGAGTAATTTTTTTTTCATTATACTTATTTCATAAAAAAAAAATGCTTTTAAAATGAATTTTTATAAGTTATTGCTGGATTAAAATGAAACAAATATTAAATACTTTTAATCTCACAATTAATGTACTAATTTCAGTGGCGTACCCAGAAGTCAATTCGGGGTGGGGGGAGGTGCATATCGTCATCGCCATGAATCAGAATTTTCTTCAGTTTAGAATTACCACTTAATAAAAGCTAAAGAATACATTATATCAATCTTATTCATCATATTTAAACCTGTTCATGGATTGATATAATTTTTATCAAGTTATAATAATAATAATAATTTAAGAAAAATAAAAACATGCATCAAGAACAAAAATTCCTGATAACCAGAATCGGTGCAATCCAAAAAAATTGAGAATCAGATAAAAATCATTTAATGATTGATAAAACAATCACAGTTCAAAAAATGGCTAAAAAGGGGCTAGTGTAATAAAATGAAAAATTCCAAGCATCTCGGTTTTTACAAAATTACATCCCGGTTTTTCTTTTTTCCCTTTTCTTTCTTTCTTTTTTCTTTTTTGCAAAATATTTAAGACTTTTCAATCAGCATTATTTCGAGTGATCCATAGGTATTCTAACAGTAAATTATATTGAAATTTCCTCTTCCCTTTTTCAATACCAAACGAAGAGCTTGGAAACACGTACGTGGAGTTAGCATAAAAAATTTTCCTATATCAATTTTTTCTTCAGAAGGTAGCATACGATGGATGTAATATATGTAATATTTTTCAAATTGCGGTATCGATTTTACATCAGTTTGGGAAATTTCTGAATTTTTTGAGATCTCTGCATACTTGTATTTCAGTTTTTGATTCAGATGGTTGATTTTCTATTTTTTCTCCCACATTTTCTTTCTGCTTCTCAAATTCTGACTTTTGGAATTTTTTTCACCGGTGATGATGATGATGATAGTGAAGTCTTATTGGCGCAAGAGCCAGACGTGGCATACTACGCCAAACAAGGTAAATCTGTGATCAAGACTGTAAAACAATGAAGAAAGATTGATCGACAAGAAGAGTCAAGCGAGAAAGAAAAGTTTACTGGCGCAAGAGCCAGATATGGTTATGCTGCGCCAAACAAGATTTAACTGTGGTCTAGACGAGAAGAAATTGAAGAAAAGACAAATTGGTTGATAAGAAGAAGGGTCGAAAATAGAGAAGGATCGCTAGAGTAACCCGGGGGTGCGTCACCCGTGTTTACCAAAGGCAGTAAACCCCAATGGAAAGAAAAAGATCACTAGGGGGCCTCAGGGTCATGATGCCCGTACTTACCTAACTAAGGCAAGTCCCTGAGGTCCACTGATATAATCCCTAGGGGCAGGATGTCCGGCTATACCCCCAGACGCTGGGTACCCATTTTAGTCGCCTTTTACGACATGCATGAGCTATAGTGAGACTATTCTGTCATCCTCGGTCTTTTTTTTTCCACCGGAGTTAAGATAATTTAAAAGCGATTGCTGCCTCCTCTTACTCATTGTTGAATAAAAAAAAATAAGAAAAACTTTCACGCAAGTTTAAAGATATAAAATCATAAACTCAATAATTTGAGCAATTGTAAATAGATCGCCCCTGATTTCCAGACTATTCCAAGCTATAGTTTCGGTTTCAATAAGCCGAAACTACCTCTCGTGGGTGATTCAACTTCTCAAAGAAGTGATACACTGAGATGTGCATTTCTGAAGACTTGTTTTTAAGGGTTTATGGATCTCTGTCTGGAAGAAAAGAATGTCTCCTGTACTTCTTACCCAGGAAACTATTGGGAGGGGAGTCGTATATTTCCTAGAGGGATGCACCCTCATCTCTTCTGCTTTAAACACTGATCCAAAAGAACATTTCAGAATTATTTTTTTATTCTTTTCTCAGGAGTTGGTTTAGATGGAATCACTTTTTCCCATATTAATGAAAAAGTTCAAGCATGAGAAAGAAAAGGAAGAAAAGTCATTTTTTAAAGCTTAGAACATCTATAATAGTATAGTGAAAGAATTATTCTGAAATATTTTAATTTCCAGAAAAATTCTTAGGGGTGCATGTATCCCCTTGCAAGCAAGTGGATACATGGAATTTTTCTGGAAATTAAAATATTTCAGAATAATTCTTTCACTATACTATTATAGATGTTCTAAGCTATATATATATAGCTTAGAATATATATATATATATTCACAGAATTTCAGGAACTTGATAGAAATCGAAATACAATAGAACGTGTTTAAAAAATTGAAATTGGATTTGCTTATTTAAATGTAACATGTACTATCCTTTTTTTTTTAAAAAAAAATTCTAAAGATTTATTCGGGTTATAAAAGGCTTTTACCTTTAATATTGAGCTCATTTAAGGAAGATAGTTTGTGTCTTTGTATTGGGTAACCATAATAATTCTAATCTGTATCATTGATTCACTAAAGTGAATATTAATAAGCATGAAGTAAACATACTTGGGAGCCCCAGAATCCATAGAAACAATTATCACCAATAAAAGAAAATACCGTCTTCAAACTCCTAATGCATTTTTATTTTTACAAACAAACAAGTACGAAAATGTTGCCAATGTTTACAACTAAATGAATATAAGCAGACGATTCTGGAATAAAAATCAATTATTAAATTAAATATTAAAATAAGATAAAATGATAAATTATTAAAGTGTATACAAACTACTTGCATATATATATATATATATATATATATATATATATATATATATATATAGATTTTTCGATTATCATTTATGTTCCTACGCACAAACACAATGGAAATGCGAGCGGGAATTTCATTTCTCCACCTTTCTTTTTAAGTTACTTGTATTTTTGATGTATCAATCTTGAAAATACTTAGTGAATAAATTCCTTAAGACTACGCAATAAACGAATCTATTTCAGTCATAGTGGTATTACAAATAACTCTTCTTTTAAACTGGTTAAATTGATTGAAAAACAAATACATCCAAAACAATGCATTTAAGTTTAGTTATTTCAAAACAGAATCAAAACAAATGTCTATTGAAGGAAAAACTTTGGAGAAATAGGCCTGTGAATTACTTATCCATTGCAAAATAATAATAATAATAATAATAAGTTATCAATTAAACATAAATATTTACAAAAAAATAAAAAATAATTTGCTTTGATGTTTTTAAAAGTTTGAATATTACTGTATTATCTTTTCGGCACGGGAATTTTAAACTACAGGTAAAATTTAATTTTTTTATTGCCGAAATTAATCTTAAGGATATACACCTGAATGTAGTCAATCAAAGCAAGAATACAAATAAATTCCCTGTTGATTTTTAAAAAGGAAAATCTAATGTTTATTGTTCTTAAGTTGATTATGACTGAGTTCGTAGGTTTTCGAAGTTTTAATTTCTCCTTCCCTTCTCCAAAGTATTACGATTTCTGTCATGGAACAAAAATTTCTTTAAGAAATAACTTATTATCATAATAAAACGTTGTTCAGGTACATTACAGAAAAATAAATATATCAGTAGGAAGAGAAAAACGATTAAAATATATTTGAAAACATTACGCCCTGTGTAGTGAATGAAACCGAAATATTCACCATTTACAGTAGGTATTTTGTGAAAGTTACAAAAAAAAAAAAAAAAAAAAAAAAATTTCTTAGCTTAAAAAATAAATAAAAGCTGAAACATCTGTAATGAAATTTGTTCAATTTTTGACAGCATCAGAAATAAGTGCTTAGGAAATATGAAACTACCCATCCATACTCGGAACACTAAGAGAACCGAAGCAAATTAACGAATTTAAGTAATAGTGACATATATCATTATAATAAATGCGTATTGTATATGATAAACACATTAATAAAAAAGTTTGATTTAATACGCTATTATATTTTTTACTAATTATATAGTATTAATTATATTACTTTAATTACATCATTACTGATATTATTATATATTAATAATTATGTTTTATTAATAACTACCTGTTATTAATCATATAAATTATAAATTATACATTAATTAAATATTAATCATTTTAATTACAGATCTATTAATTAATAGTTCTATAAACTATATGTATTTTATAATACTTTCAATGTGCAAATTATGAGCACATAAGTCATGAAAATAAATTATAAATAAACTTGACGACTGTAAATAAATAGTAATAAACATAAAAAAAAAAAAAAAACTTCTTCAATGCACTCTTATATTTATAAGACACTTTGGCATTTTAAAACACTTATATTAAGAAGAAAACATCTATTCTTCTAAAGAATTTTTTTAATATTCCTGTTGAAAAATATCCTTCAAAAATGAAGCATAACCTTGAAGAAGTAAATTCAATGAAATGCATCATATATTTAAACAGAACGTTTTCGGAAAAAACTTATTTCCGAATTCTTTTTTTAAGTAAAAATACTCTTAAGGATATTGATGCGTTGAAATAAAATAAAATAAAGTAAAATAAAATATATATAAGCATTTTGTTAAGTTCTTACAAATAATAAATTGATAGGAATTTAAATTATAACAAAGAGCAGGAAGAAATTATGAGACTCCATTTTAAACTTGTGGTCCTTAAATTGTTTCTCCTTTACACTTTCAGTTCCTTATTA
This sequence comes from Nephila pilipes, assembly GCA_019974015.1. Classification (NCBI taxonomy): domain Eukaryota; kingdom Metazoa; phylum Arthropoda; class Arachnida; order Araneae; family Nephilidae; genus Nephila; species Nephila pilipes. Next base: position 1,955,041 of record BMAW01064530.1, on the reverse strand, counting down.
AAGAAAAAATAATAAACTTTTTTATGGATTGATGTATGCGAAGGAACTACTAATTTGTAAATTTTGCAAAACTTTTGCAATATTAAAAATTATTTTACATAATTTTATTTAAAAATTCATTTTTTGCAAAATTAAGAAAAATGTAGCCGAAAAGGAATTAGACTAACTTAGGATTGAGCCCGATTTTAATTATTCAAACAAATTTCTAATTAAAATATTTTTTTAAAGTAAGAGGACTTCTTTAAAACTAATTTCTATAACATATGACATTAGCTAGGTGAATCGAATACTTTGAGTTAGTTGTGAAGCGTTTCATTCCTTGTGTCATATTTAACATTTATTGTTTCGTACTTAATCAAAGCATTATTTGCCACTTAAGGGACCATTGTTTTAGTTAAATTACTTTTCGCATACCAGATCACTTTTGTATTTTTTTATCGTTTGCTTCATTTTTAATTACATTTAGCTTAAACACATTCAATTTTAATTTTAATTACATATAGGTGATATAATATTCAATTTAATTATTTAACATTTGCTTTCATTTTAATATCGGAAAAGTTTACTCTTTCCATTTCTCGATATTTTTCATTCACTTTAATTCTTATAATTAATTGAATAATTTAAGAATAATTATAAAAAAAAAAAAAAAAAAAAAACCGCACCTTAGGTGGCTAAATCTGTTCTTTGAAAAACTTAGCATAGAACTTTTTTGTTATTTTTTTTTAAGCGTTTGTAAAATAAATGGAATCATTTCAGTTAATTTTGAAGTGTTCCCATTACGAATGAATCAAATTTAGCATTAATTTTCGACAAGAAATTAAATTACGGTATTTTCTTCCCAACATTACTACATTTTTTTCGTTGTCTGAAGGTAATTTTTTCACCGTTTCGTATATTTCAAGGAGTTAGGCCTGTACTGGATAAAAGAGAATCCCTTATGTTTTCTCTCTCACACACTTCAAACACAAGATGCATGATGCATTTTAATTCGATCGAAATAAAAACTAATTTTTAAATAGGTAAAAATAGTTGAGGAACCATTCTCAAAAACACAAGAGCATGCGATGAGCAAAGAGGATAAAGAAAGATGAATAAATAAATAAATAATGGAAAAGTTTCTGCAACATCTATTAAAGCGACAAAAGATCCAAAGTAAATCAAACTCCCATGGGGAAAAAATCCTCACGATAATACGTTTTTCTCGAAAGAGAGAAAAAAAAACTCCCCCACAAATAAATAAAAAAAAACTATTGAGAGGGGAGGGGATCACATACGATGGGAGGGGGAGAAAGAGGATAAAAACCAATTGAAAAGGAATCGCGGGACACCCCCTCAAATTGGCCTTCCGCCGGGCTCAGAACCTAATGAGACGTTAATTCAAGAGATCGACTCCGCTTTTTCACATTGGGCGGTCCCTCCCGCCAATCACGGAAAGTATCCAATAGCGAAGCCTGTTCTCCTACCAATGGCAAGGAATGAGGCGGAGTTACAGCGCTGGAAGGATCAGCGGTGATGCCAGTTCTCTCCTCGTGCGCGCTCAAAGCAAAACGCGCTCGCCCATGATGTGCCGCAGCGATCCCTCGTTCAGCGCTCTTAAGAACGTCCTGGCCGCGAGTGACCAAAGCTCTTTCTGCCCCCCGGCGGTCAACCCAGCCGCCGCCCTGGCAGAATATCAGCGTCTCCAGATCTACGATTACAATCGGCTGAGGTTCCATCCGTTCGGATTGCCATATGGTTTCGCTGGAGCTTTTCCGGATGCCAGTCAATACGGATTCACTCATCCTTTCTCCCGGTTTGATCCCAGGGTGGCGAGGTTTGCCACAGAAGAGCCCAAACCTCAACACAGCTACATAGGTCTCATTGCCATGGCGATTCTGAGCATACCGGAAAAGAAGATGGTGTTATCCGATATTTACCAGTACATCCTGGATCAGTATCCTTATTTCAGGAACAGAGGGCCTGGATGGAGGAACAGCATAAGACATAATCTTTCTCTCAATGACTGTTTCATCAAAGCAGGGCGCAGTGCTAATGGAAAGGGTCACTACTGGGCTATCCACCCTGCGAACATGGAGGACTTTAAAAAGGGCGACTTCAGACGGCGGAAGGCGCAGCGGAAAGTTCGCAAACACATGGGATTGTCCGTACCGGATGATGATGACAGCCCGGCTCCCACACCTCCACCTAGACCCTCTCTGGAGACACCATCTGCACTTGTTGACCCGCAAAGACATCACAAGATGCTACAAGTGACTCCACCTAAGTTAACATTGGGACGACAAAAACGACAATTTGACATGGAAAGCCTCTTAGCTCCCGATCCTGCCCCAACGTCAGGATCACCACATGGTATTGTTGACTGTGACAGCCCTCGTATGAACTCTTTCAACCCTTCTCCGGGATCAGAGAGTCCTAAGGAAGTGTTGCCGCACAGTTACTTCCAACAGCAGCAACAGCCCCAGCAACCCTCTCCCTCGATACGACGCGCTATGCAATGGGCAGTGTCTTTGCCCCTGCAAAACGTGACGGGGCTACCCCAGAGAATGAACACTTTCACGCCTTTCGCGACACCGTGCTGGTCTTCAGCGGCGCAGTCACTACTTACCTATTCTGTGTCGGGCCGGGGCGCAGCTTCTGACATAAGCCCCTGCGGTACAGCTCCTACACAAAACGCACTCGTTCCGAGATGGCAGGACTCTGTAGGTAGAGTGGGTATTCAAAATGACAATAAAGTGATTGAACAGTGACTATATCAAAGAACTACATAATTCCAATACAGGGGCGCAGCCTCTGAGATTGAGCCCCATGGAACAGTCCTTGCACAAAACGCTTGAGTGTAGATGATGGAACGACTCTGAAATGAGTGACATCCCGAAACAAACCATGACTAATTATACAGACAAAACACGCGTACAAGGCGTACACTTTGACTCGTGAAACAGCTCTTACACTACAGTTGACTGTGACCAATGATTCGAACATTGCCTAGAATTTAGAACAATGATCGAACGTTCGTTAGGAATGAGAACTAAGTGATAGAACATTAACTGGTTTGAGTGTTTCCTGTGTCTGCCAATATCGAACTTTCCCGGTTTTTGCAAGAAAGAAGAAAATAAACCATTTTCTGACAGATAATGGTATTTTTTTTTCCGAGGTGAGAGACTGTATTATTCTTTCAAACTAGACTTAAGCAATCAGACTTAACCAGTCGGCTAGTCTTTTAAATAATATCGAGCTAGTTTTTCAAATTCACAAAACTAGTTTCAAACCTTTCAAATTGAAAATTAATGTTATACTCTGTTATACATAAAAATTGGAAAGTTTTATCTTTAAGTTTAAATTTTTAATTTATATTTTTTTTATAATTTCATTAGAGCAATTGTCTTCCATAACTGTATCTAAATTTGTCTTGTGAATTTTAATTTTCTGTTGATATGAATTGTGTTTAGAACAGTAATAAAATGAATTTCAATGTAAAAAGAGTTTTAATTATTCTTATAAGCTGCTTAGTTTATGTTCGAAAATACGAAATTTCGTTAAAATTTTCGAAACTGTATCAAACAGCGCCATATCAAAACTTGCAAACGCGGAAACTTGTTGGTTAAGGCATTTACATTATCTTAAAAGAAATATTGCATTTAAAAAAATCACGTGAAAAATACTTTAGTAAATTGATTGTGGTACAAGAAATAGTTGTCTTAAAGCAAAAGTTCATATTGTACAAGTATAGAACTATTTAATAATATTGCTTTAATAATTAATGAAATTATCTTAATGGATATGTAGCTCTCTTATTATCAAAAGAAAATAAACATTATGATGTACCATGAAAAAAGGTTGTGAAACTTGAAATGTATTCAATTTAAAAAGGAAAAAGTACATTTGAAAGGTAGCTATTTCAAAATTCTTTAAACGATTTAAAATGAATTCATAAGTAATGGATTTCTTAAACGGAATAGTCAGCTTAATTACATTAGCTAGATTCGAAAACGAGACTAAAACCTCCAATATATATATATATATATATATTCAATACTAATGTCAACATTCACCATTATATTTTAACACTAAATTGCTGCGTACTGCTCCTTGAAACCATTCATTTTTTGAGGAATTTCTTTATGTTTTGTACTTTTAATTCTGTGTTTCAGCGTGTAAAATGAAATGTCCATTTTGGTAATTGAATATAATGTTGCAAATGATTCATTTTTATAAATAAGCTAAACGTTTTATAATCAGTTGAAACTTTTATCCACTATTGGAACATTGTATGGAAAAAAAAGAGCCCCAATTTAGAAATCTGTTTCTTTTAATATTTAGAAGAAAAAAAAGATAATTTCTTAAGAGGAACAGAATTAGTTAAGTTACAGTTGCTTGAAAAGAAGCTTCTTGTAAAACTACAAAAATGTAAAATAATTCAAAACAAATTCTAGCATATGAAGTTATTTTTTGTCTGAAGTATTTTTTTAAGTTAAAATACAACAAGCATTTTCTTTTAAGCTAAAATACAACAAGTATTTTCCTTTAAGTTAAAATACAAGTATTTTCCTTTAAGTTAAAATATAACAAGTATTTTCCCACGAATTCTGAGAAATTGCTTAGAAATGTCTTTGTTATTCTTGAATAGTTTCCCTTAAATGATTTTAATAACATAATTCTTGAGTTAATTTTAAAAGAAAAATTTAAATATCACATTCGCGCTATCTACTAGTACGTGAATTCAACATTTTATGACATTCTTTTAACTCAGTCAATTTTTTTTTTCAACGAAAGTTTTCAAACAAATTTAGAGTTTGTGTGATTGAATTATTAACCAATTCGATTACTTTTGACCAACTTATTTTCCTAATTTTTAAAATTGGTGTTGTATTATATATCTTTAAATATTTACAAAACTTGATGAAAATTGTAATGAATTATCAATTTTATTTCAGGTGGCACTCCGTCACCAGTAAACATTTTGAATTACATTAGTTTCTTTCCCACCTCGGCATAACTAGCATATGAGTTTAAAGTAATACGTGGGTTTGCAAAAGAGTTCTGTAAAGAAGACCCAAAGTTTAACACTTATAGTTTTAGATATATATTATGTTAATTCTTACTGTAATTCTTAAGTATGCACTTGAAATTAAAAATTATGGAGCTATATATTAAAGCAGCTAAATTATTTAAGACTTTTAGAATCTAATTTTTATACACAATTTTTAATTAAAGAGTTATTTAAACTATCTTTTTTATGACATAATGTTTAATTATCATTTAAACTTTCAATGTTTTCCAATTATATTTTCTAAATGGATGTAAATGAATTAAATCCCCCCCCCCTATATTTTAAAGATAATTGTCAAGCAAATACAAATAAAGAATAAGACAAAAAAATAAATCTTTAGATGAATAAAATTGGACTATTTAGAAAATTGAATAACTTATTTTACACATTCGCTATTTCGAAAGATTTGCAACTACAGTATTGCTCTGAAACCTCGATATTCTTTAAATAAAAGCAACAGATCTCAATTTTTTTTTTTTTTAAATCAGTTATTATCAAGATCTTGCGATTGTGTTTCTAAAGCTACGGAGTCGTGGCTTAGAAACATTGTGTTCTACTATGACAATATTAAATGTTTGAATTTCAGTGCCTTTTAGTCGCTGCGATAGTAACCTTCTAAATAAAATCAAATGTTGAAAGGGAAAAATTTTTTGTAGTTTTGTCAGCCTTTTTCTCTTTATTGTTTTGCTACACCTTAGAAAATTAGGAAATTAGAAAACATTTTGTTATTATCTACATTTAAGATTTTCGGTGAATCTTATGGTATTGTTCTAATCCAATGAGAACGAGTATTATTTTTGTCCATCATCTTTTGCTTAAGAATAGAACGCAAACACAAACTAATTTTTGGGAGAGAAAAATGTGTGAATTATAATTAAGCTCGCATGATTCTGACACTGGCATCCACACCTAATCAGTGTTAGCGTATATAAGCTTTATTATCTCTTTGTGCCTTCGTAAATTCATCAACAGATAGAAGAACTCTTCTTTTTTTCTTCATCTTCCCCGATAGGGAATTCTACTGGTGCATAATTAATGAATAGAATTAGTGAATATCCTTAAAGTTCCTAAGAATCCAATTAAAAATGTATATTCATAAGAGTAAAAGCTGTAAAAGAACAAAAAAGAAATGATCTCAGAAGTAATAAATCAAATGGAAAAGCCGCAGTAAAGCAAACAATTTTAAGCGAAGTGCTACTATTGCTAAGCAGAAATTTCTGAAACAAAGAGCGATTCCATTAACTTGAGTTCAAAGAAAATTTTAAAAAATTAAGTTGCTAGGATGACTTTTAGAGGCAGCGACCACTTCGTAGTATAAAGGTAAATCTGAATTTAAAATTCGTATCTGCGAATATTTGTGATACAATGTTTGGGTTTTCATGGTTTCCATAATTGTTGTAAAACTATTTCTAGATAGTTTTGTAATAAAAGCATCAATTTTGGTTTTATTTTGAGATAGTTATGAATTCCTCTGTCCCTGACATACAAGGGAGCATTTGTCACAGAGAATTTTGTAACAAGCTGTGTCCTTTTCCTAACGTCCCTCGAGCATGACATATAGGTATCGGGATCTCTTTTTTCATATCAGTCAAAACATTAATTTAGATTTATGATGGTTCCCCTACTATCTTACTTAAAATATTTCGTTCAATACAGTACGAATTACAGGATTGTACAAAAGTAGGGGACCATTCGTATAACATTTTTTATATGTGTTTGGGGGTTAATTATCTATTGGTGATAACGAAATGAAATAAATAAGGCTTTCAGAAGAAAGATTTGCAATCAAGAGTAATATTTCATATCATTAACGTTGAAAATTATAGTATTTATTCGTCTTTATAAAGAAAAAAAGGCATTGGCTTAAAACTCAAAATTAGATTTAGTAGAGGAAAAGACTTATAGATAAATATCTTTATTTTTTGTTCAGAATTATGCATTTGAGTTATATATATATATATATATATATATATATATATATATATATAGCTGGACAAATTCTGGATTTTTTGACTTTTTAAATATTTTAAATTATTCTTTCATAAATTTTCAGTATATATATATATATATATATATATAACGCAATCTTTTTAGATTATAGATGAACTTTTGAGAACTTACAATTAACTTAAAGAGGTCTTCCTCATTGTGAAAATTTCACTAATTTTGTTTTAAAATGTCTCTGAATATTTTTTGGTAATTTAATTATTTAAGAGACAAATATTTTCCCTCGTCATTAAGAAAGAAAAAGATGTTCCAATGCTTATACTTTCTCATTGTAAACAGAAATTTTGTTGATAAATATTGCGTAAAACATTTGTAATGCTAAAAATTGTGGAAATTAACTATTTCAGAGGTTTCTTTTAAAAATTTAAGCATATTTAGGTTTTTTTTCCCTATTAAAATAACTTTTAGTGTAACTATTTATAAGCCCTTAATGCAACAATTTAAAACAGTTTTTCCACTTAAATAAGAGATTTTTTTTTAAGTATTAATTTGAAGGTTTTATGAGATTCTGTGAAAATTAAAGATTTTAAAAAAGTATTTTGCTCAAATGACGTATTTTTATTCTTCATACCATCAATATCCTTTTATTTGTTTTAATATTCAAATAGCAATTCAGGCAGAAAATTAATCAAAAATGTTTCGGTTTGAAAGTAATTTAAATGATCAGAACAGTTGTTCTAGGGTGATATATCGGTAAATTTTGAAAGTTAAACAAAATTTTACAATAAAGGCAATTTGTTGTTGTTCAATATTTTTCCATTGAAATACAAAAATATCTCCTATTTGATTAAAAAGAAGGTAAAAGCATGAGATTATAGTTATATATTTTAAAAAGTTTGAAAGATCTAAAAATTTCTGCAGTATTCCTAAAAATGTTTGAAAAAAATCTAGAAGAAAATTTTGTTCAAATGCTAAAAAAAGTGGCAAAACTACCTTCGGAAAACTTTTATGGTTCTGCGATAATCGTTACAAAAAATTTTAAGTTAGTAATCCGTTATTACAATGTATTTCACTGTGGCTCATGGTTATTAGAATTTATTTAAAACTGTTCTCCGTTTCGAATGTTTTCGAATAGCATCATTGTTTGCTTTTGTTTTATGTGTAATCGAGAATTAATAATTCTTTACTGTTTCTTTAAAAAACTACTATTAGGAAAGTGAACTGATTCGAGTTAATTGTGAAGGAACTTTTTTAAAAATATATAAATGACTAATTATAATTTGACTTGATCTTATTTTCCTTACATTTCATACATTTCCTTACATTTTCATCATATTTCTTCCGAATGTTGACAAAAGTTGTTGAAAATTTTAAATGAAATTCTACTTTCACATATACATTACTTTACTATCTTAAATTTTAAGAACCCGTTGTTGTACACGGGTCCGTTATGATTTACTTCAATTTGCTAGTTCCATTAACAATTATCATTCGAATTTGTATTAGTATTTGAACCGAATTCAAAAAGTGTTTCTAGATTCCCAACCCTTTACATAAAAGTAAGCTTTGAAAGAAAATTTTTTAAGAAAGGTCTCTTAAAGTAAATTAATTTCGAAGAAATTAAGATTAAAATTAAAATTAAATCAAAAGACTGGCAAGATAGATTAGCTTAAAAACTATTATGGCACGATGTTTCAAATTATGGATAAAAGGCTTCGAAGTCGGTTATTTACCGGACCGAAGTTGGAGTGAAACTTCCAAAAAAGCTAAAGTTGTCGAAACTGATATTTGGTTGAAATGCTTTGCGGTGTACAATTAGACTTTCCTCGTAAGTTAATTGAAATTCACGAACTAAATAGGATTTATTTACTTTTAAAAGTAATTACCTTTTGTTTTTATTAGAAAGGTGAAAAATGAAACGTGTTCCACATACAAAAGGAAGTTCCGACATTCTTCCAAATTTTAAGATGCTTTTTCGAACAAAATCTTTTTTTTTTTTAAATTGAATAACAATAGCTTCAAATCTAGAGCAGATTATTAATATGAGATTCATGATTTGAAGACTTTTAACAATGTAAGTACCGTCAAAAGTATTTTGATAAAAGTCTTTAAAACTAACAATCAAATTAATTTTTCTTTTCAATAAACTATAAGTTATTGTTATTATTTACTATGTATATCATAAACATTATATGTAATTGTCTTCAAATAGTTGATGCCTGCAGTAATAAAAATATAATATTTAAATAATTTTTTTTTTACTTGATTAATTTATTTCAATAAAAACACAGTTGATGCAGTAACTATCAGTGAAATACTCGTAAATTAATATGCTCATTGTTTTGAATGCTTTCTTGGCCAATTTCTAAGATCTAAAGGTTTATATGGAACAACACTGAGAAGGCAAAATATGAAAAAATTTGTTGTAAGAAGATGATATAATTTCAAACATATAAAAACGTATTGTACATTGATATACATACCCGGAAAACATCGATATTTGATCAATGTTTGTCGGTCTCAAAAAATGTAAGAATTGATTTTTTAACTCTAGCATAAGAGATCTTCTCTTTCACTTATCTTTCCCATAGTATTAAATTTAAATACCTTGTAAAATACTTCGCTAAGTGTGCTGTCTATTCCGAAAGTTAAGCTAAAGAAGAAACATCACACCTCAGTTAAAGTATCTAATTTAACGTTGTAGATTTAGTCATAATTATTGGTTATAACGAGCTTCAAGAATTTTTTGGTGGAACAGGGAATTACATATAGCTTTTTAAAATCAATGTTTTACAGCTAGAATTTTTTTTCTTTTAGTTTTAAATTTAATAAGTAAATTTTCCTTTAAACTTTAATTTGATGCATTTTCTTAGAATTGGAAATTAATTATTCTCTTTATCATTCTGCATCAAAAATTTCAATGTGTCTTAAACTCATCATTAATTAGTCAGGAGTGTTCTAAAAAAAGATCAAGTTCTTAAAAATCCTAATTTAAATAATTTCGCTGGAAAATAAAGAGCAGCACAAAGAAATTTCACAATACAAGTGAAGTTGAAAGCACTATTATTACTTATTTATTTGAATAAAAATAACAATGGTATTTTACACAAATGTAGCATTAATTCAAAGTTTTATATTATTTTTGAAGAATGAAAATGTATTCAAACGCCTTTATAATTTTAATGAAAAATATACTTTTTAGCAAATGTATCTTAAAAGTATTTTTTTTTATTTAACTTAACTTTTTACAGTCATTTATTATTATGTTTCTGACTAATTTAACAGTAATGTATTATTTAAATACAGAGAGAGATAGAGATGGAGAAAGTTATTATAAAATAATAATTTTGTTTTTAATTAAAAAGAAATAAAATACTAAATATGATTATGAAATTACAACATGCATGAACTAACGGTCTTATAAAAATTACTTTTTAAGTGCTTAAATCTTCCTGTTAATCAAATCTAGGGAGAAATTTATTAAAATAATACGTATACATACAAACAGTGTATACATAAGTAATTATTGCAACAGTATTGTTACAATAATAGTGATTCACTGTGGTGTAATTTAACAGATTTACTTAATTGAAATTTTACTGCAAATCTTTAATCCCATAAAAAAAAAAAGAGAGGAAGCATTGTAAAAATATCGCGACAAGATTTTATAAGTTTTTCTCATCCGTAAGAAAGAAATGTTTATTGGTTATCAAAAGAAATTTGAATTAACTTTAGGGGGGAAAGGACTCTTTCGCTTTCTGTAGTGAAGAATAATTGATTTTTAAAAATGAGCTTAAGATGCATTGAGCTGAGATGAACTGATTGTGAAGGAAGAGTAAACATTAAAAAAGGAGTCCGTAGTTTATCATCAAGCGTCCCGCTCTTTTCCCTTAATTTATTACATTAATATTTTTTGTATAAAATATCCTTTAATTGATATAATAACATATAGCCTATATGTGAAATTAAAACTTGCCAGGCTGTTTTTATTGCCCATAATTTCTTTCTTTTAAGTAATGCGACATTATCATATCGCAAAGAATGTATCAAAGTGTTATAAGCAATAGGTATAAAGTGTGTAGCACTGCCTTTTATTTAATTTTATATCTTCTAAAAATATCATCAGTGTAAATTATAATACCTCTCTGATCAAAGAATAAAGTCTACTTGAAGATCTATCGCAAATTATATAAAAAAAACACCTGAATTCTTTGTATAAATTAATATATAGCAAACAAATACAAATTATAATTATAAAATAGTACACACACAACAATATAATTCACAGGGGGAAAATTACCCTCAGCACATTTTGAAACAGAAAAATATTCCAATTTTAATATAGATTTGCAACGTTAATTTACAAACATTTCATAAAAACTTAATTTTTCCATTAAAGTATAAAATTTTAACTTTAAAGCTAATTTAGCATTAGATCTAGTAGAAGAATATATCTGATGGCAAAAAAGATAAGTCGATTTAGAAAAATAAGTAGTGTAATAAAATATACTCTTTAGAGTTAAATTAGAGTATTAAATCAATGTTGGAATATCTTTTTTTCTGAATCTGAAGTGTTCCAACTGTAGGTACTATTCTTAAGCAATAGTCGAAGAAGCATTAAGATGTTCTATAATTACTGCCCAAAATTAAACCTTTATTTAAAAAAAAAAGTTAAGAAAATACTATGCAAATACAAAAGCTGTAAGAAATTGATAACCTTTAATTGTACAATGATTACCCATAACATAAAATGCTCTTTCATACATTCGAATATTTAGAATTATAAATATTTAGATAAACTATTTTTAATATTGAGGCATCATAGCCCATTTTAAAAAATATGTAATGAAATATTACATTAACGTTAGTATCAATCACTTCTATCAACAATTTATCATTGCCATTTCTGTAGTATAAAATATTTATTCACTCACAATCATATGCCTTAAACATAATGCAAAGCTTAGATAAGAAGCTAAACTCTCCGCGTATGATGTTGGATCGTTTTTATCTAATATTGGAAAACGAAATAAAAGTTTTCGGATAAAAAATACGCTTTGATGTTAATATTCGATTCATATTTGATGTTAATATATAATAAATGCGTATACTTTTGATTTTGGAGTGATAAAATAAATAAATCAAAATAAAATATTGCTCTGATTAAGAAAAAATTCCCTTACCAAACCTGATACATATATAGAGAAAAGTTAACTATATTAATTTGGAATTATCACTTTTTCTAGCTTTTGGTGACTGAATCTAAGCTAATTTTGATTTTGATCTGTTCACAATAAGTGTTAACACCTTTTACATTGAGAAATTTGAAGCAATAATTAATACAAAATAACGCATTTAAAACTTTCTTTCCAGTTAAAAATTCATTAAAAACCAAAACATTATATAGATTTATATAATATTTTGGTGATATATTATGATAAATAACATATATATATATATAGATTTTTAAATGACGATTTCCACATTTTAAAGAAATTTTAAAACATATAACAAGCATATTAATTAGGAATTTTTATATAGATATGATGTTTTATATAGATATGATGTAACATTTACAATGCAATTTCCGTTTAATTTTTTAATTCCATTTTCTGAATTTCTGCTCTTCTTTTTCATTCATTTTCAAATTGGGTTTCAAGAATAGCTTTGAGTCTACTCATTTTGAAAAATAATTACATTATATGGATTGCCATTTTATTTGATTTCGTAGTATTATTTTTAATGGAGCTCTAACTGTACTTTCTACCCGACAAGAGCATTATTTAATCAAATCAGCCGCTTTATTTCAATCGTCTATAATATTAAACAAGTGTTGTTGCGTTTTCACTTGACTTTTTAAATCGACAAACATGCATTCAAATCTGGCTTCTGCTGCTCTATTCTATTCCCGTATTTTATAATGAATTTGTCTAATTACGGTTTTTAAATTATAATATCATACTTGCTAGAAACAAAACCCGGAACTTTTTCTTTCTCGCTTTCGTTAAAGAGGTAGGAACAGCGTTTTAGCCCGTTAATTCCGCATCTTGATACTCTCACGCCCTGGTAGAACTAAGCTTTTGAATTTCTGTGTCTTTTAGAAAGCTAAATCTAAAAGATTTAGCTTTCTGAAAGACTCCAGGAATTTTTTGAAAAAAATAATATAATAAAAGTTTCTTTAGAGTAAGGATACTCGAAAATGATACGTGGGGAACAATGTAAATCCTCATGTTTGAAAGATTTACACTTTCTGTTGAAGTGAAATCTTAGGTTTTTATTTTATAATACATTGTACATATTATTGCCTGAGAACGTGGTTTTGTTCCAGGCGTAAGAAAAATAGAATTAATATGAAATCTCAGAATGAAAACGAGCAAATATTGAGGGGAATATATCGCTTATTTGATTGAAAATTGATTGCAACTACATTTAGAGTCAAATGGAAATTGTTGGGAATAATATATATCTCTCGCTCCTAATTTTTATGATTCCCATTATAATGTGGTGATATTTTAAAATTAGCAATAAAGCACAAATTTAACCGCACACTCAACCGAGTAAACTCGGGTTTGAGAAATTGTCAATTTTTCATGTTCTCGAGTTAATATGTGCGACCATTAATTATGGTTTCATTGAATTGGATAGTTCTGAGCATTTTCCAATTGTTTGTTAATGATTTCTTATGTATAACATTTTTTTTAAAAAAAATCTTTAAGAAATAATCGCTTTTGATTTTTAATTGACATGTTAGGACGTTCAACTAACAAATTTTTACATTCAGTTCGGAAGAATGTTTTAAATCTGCACACTGTCACGCGGCAGCGGTAGCCAAGTGGTAATGGTTAAAAGCGCACGACCGGCATTGTTTTAGTGAGTTGGAGTCCTGTTTTTTCTAAACACCCATCATGTTAAGGGGTTGAAGCACGTTAAATATGTCGAGGTTCCAAGTCCTTCCTTTAGCACGATATGGAAGTTTAAAGAGGGCGTGTCAACTCATGTGTCACTTGACCAACGCTTAAATTGCGAGGTCCATTGATAGAGCCCTCTGTTGTTTCTAGGGGAGATAATAATAAACTATCAATTAAAATACTTCTGTAGTTCCTATTTTGCAGCAAAATCCTTCAAAAATATTACTGCTCTTCGAATTGTGAAATAGTTGAAATACATAACATTAACTTTATCTTGAAACGAAAAAAAATCAAGTTTTTGAAAAAAGATGGTTATGATTAACTTAAGGTACAAATGAAATTTTTGAAACAATTTTAATATAGACAAAAAAATGGAATAATCGTACTTGTAATTTCAAATAATCAATTCAGCCGTATGGGATTTAAGCAGATAATTGTATGAATAATCAGTTTTCGAAATGTATGTAGTTTTTTTTTTCCCCAGTATAAATAACTGTTGATAGCAACTGATGCTTTTTAAAAACTATTGTTTTTTCTTTCATATTGAAATTATACAAAACACGTGTCTAAGGCAACTGTCATTCCAGTAATGTAGCCTTAAATAGGTTTTTATTTTTTTTTCTCCAGTTTGACCAAAAATAACTGTTAAATCCCTTCTAATTTTGCATAAAGCGTCCAGGAAGGAACGCAAAAGAAAATGCACAGAAAATTCGACATCTGAAGATAATTTTATATGTATCGAAACCTTATGGTTATAGATCGATCGATCCTTTCTGAATTTGTTCATTTCGCGGTTTCGTGAATGTTTCTTTTTATGATGGACTCAATAAGATGTTAAACACAACTTTCGATTACAATTATTAAAGAATTTTCTTGGATACGTCAAAAAATGGCGATACATATCCTACCTTTGTGTTTTTTCAAATGCTCGATTGCAACTCAAGCGCACACTATTGATGATCTTTGATTAATTGATTAAATTTCCCAATGACTCAATTGCAAAAGCTGATCTCAATTGAAAGTGCCACAAACATTCCGAATACGATAAAAATATCCATACAAACAAAAATTCGATTGATTTGTAAGTTTTCCATCGTATTATTTCCATTACTTTATTTATTTGTACAGTGGTTTCTCAAGTTATCTATGCATTTGTACTAAAAACATTTTCTGAGTTATGAGATAACGTAGTCTTAGTTAATAGAAATGAAGAGTCTGGTGCAAGAATCAGGTAAATCCTAAACCACAAATTATTGAGGAGAGGGAATTAAAGGAGACAATAGGTAAAGCCGTTGTTCCCCCTCCCATTATTTGCTACAAAAGAAATTTCCCCATATTACATTCGTGTTCGCTTCTTGCACTAATCGAAACAGCTGTATTCAACAGAGGGGAGAAAAACGTTTTTGAAAAAAATTGAGCTTACCATGTTATTGCATCAGATCCCTAAATTGGTCAGCTGTTTGTTTTTTGAGTATTTTCAAAAACTTTGTAACTTTTTTTAAAAAAGATAAAACCTTGAGCCAGGTCGTGCCTTATTTACTTTTCACATATCTTTGTACAATAAAAAACTGCATTTTTTGCATTGAATAACTTAATAGAAAAAAACGTTTTTTTCTAAAAATCGTAATCAAGTCAATTTTCTTTTCTGCTAAATTGAAATTACTGATAATAAACCTTCTTATGTACCAGCTCATTAATTCTTCGGCATTAAGGATCGTAACAATTAGTCAGTTAGAAATCACTTCATGAGAAACATCGCAATATTTCTCTGTTAGGTTTTCCGTTTGGAAACTGCTGGCGTAAGTGGATGTAAAAAATACACATACACACACATTTCTGAAATTAATACTTATCAATGTGTCTCAGTTAAAATTTTATACAGCGTACTACAAATTCTCAGTTTTTTTCTTTTCAAAGCAGGCTTATTCGCCCCCCCCCCCGCGATCTTTTTACATTATTGTGTTCCAAAGTATTAGTTTCTAAGTCACTAGTACTTTTAATGATAATATTCCATCCTTGGATATTATAACATATGGGATCCCATGAAGAAAACAGCATTCGAAAAAACAAAGCTCAACCTAGAAAGCGGAACTTTAAAATCGAAACTTGAAGCAGAATCCCAGCACATCTATTTCCGTACTTTTGTCATTTTTTTTTATGACCCGCACGCAACTCCACCCCCTTTAAAACCATCTTATAAATATTTATATTCCTCTATTTTAAAAAGTACGATCTTGGCACTTTTTTAAACATTTTTACTTAACATCACACTAATAAGATTAATAAGATTTAAATTTATTCTCTCAATTAATACATTAATTCCATCTTTTCAAGCTTCTTATACTACTTTCATCAATACCGTTTGTTAATAAACAAATGCATCATTTTAAAAGTAAATTTACATCGTTTATATAATATCATATTAAACGTAAGTTAAAAACTTTTTCTTGTTATATGAAGTCCAGAAAAAATACCAATGTAAACATTTTATAATCCATTTGATTCGTTGAATTCTTCCTTTAAATTTAATACAGATATATCATATAATTTGAAAAATTTGAAATTATTAGTAGTATTCGGCACATAACGTAACTGGATTTTCATTTAGTTTTTATACAATACAGAAGAAAAGGCTTTTAACCAAATATTTCAATTTTGATCTATTCCACATAACTTCATTAGACGTGCCGTTAAAAGTAGAAAGAGGAGGAATCTTAATGTTAATAATTAATTCAGAAAAGTATATAGTGTCATTTTATATAATTAAAAGGGAATTTCGAGATGATTTATATAATTTATGGTCGCCATTTTCTTTTTATTTCGTTTTATAGAAATCTTTAAGGTCAATATTAAAGCAGATATGAAATTAAGTGAAACATTTATCTTATTATTTGATAACATTTCAACATAAAAAAACTCCTTTATTTTTTACATACAGAAAATTGATAATAACCAATATCTTCTGCAACTTTAATATTCTAATAAATATTTTGATATCAATCATAGAAACCAGGGACTAGGAATAAAAAAAAAACATTTATTAACTCTTTTCAATACATCTTACAAGAATTCAGTTTTAAGTATTAAAAGTGCGAGTTAAAAGCGTATGGAGCAATTCTAGATGTAAAGTTACCGACGCTTAATGTCAAAGAGTTTGAATGAAATTTGAAACACATTTTTAGGCGGAAAAATGTTCCGATTTTTAAATCAATTCGAGAAGTTGTAACGCATTCGTATCTTTATGTATTTAAAATCTGAGAAAGGCCCGTTCATAAATATTCCCTGCGATGTGCAAAAATTCATTCCTATCTAGAATAAGAGTGTGGTCGCACCAGTCGAGTGGTTATGGTTGCAAGATCATGGCCGGCGTTGTTTCAGTCGAATCGTGAGTTCTAGTACTGGCTCCACTGAAGACGCGTCGTATAGCGGGTTTGGAGCACGCTCAATAATCTGTCGGGCTTCAAAGTTCTCTCGTTGGTATGATGGGAAGTTAGGAGTACCAACTCACAGGTATCGTTCTCCACACATGACTGTGGTTTAAAATGTCCATCACCTCGTTTTTCTTCTCAATGGACAAGCAGCCTATTGAGCATAACAATAAATGAGAAGGAGTACGAAACCTAAGTTCTACTGGAAAAAGTAACGAGTTGTTACAAAATCAACGAGCAGCATGTTTATTACGAGTTGCTTCTGAGTTAGAAGTCACTTCAAACACGTAAACGAGCTGTGTAATGAACGTGCTACTCTTCGCAGCAGTAGTTCTTACGCTGTGGTGCTCCTCAAAGCCACTTTAAATGTTCCGCGAAAAAATCGATTGCATAATTAAAAATTACAGCAAAAAAAGAATGTAATTGCAGTGTAAAATAATTTTGATATGGGATTGCAATCAGCAATCGTGCGAATGAGAAA
Source organism: Nephila pilipes (assembly GCA_019974015.1). Classification (NCBI taxonomy): domain Eukaryota; kingdom Metazoa; phylum Arthropoda; class Arachnida; order Araneae; family Nephilidae; genus Nephila; species Nephila pilipes. The sequence continues at coordinate 1,937,224 of BMAW01064530.1, read as the reverse complement.
TTTTTTAGTTATATGTGTGGTATCGTAAACCTGATACACTTAATTGCTGCGAAAAATGACCGAGTAACAAGAAAAAATCAAACATTTTATGTCAGAATTGTTGTATGGGGAAAGGATCCATTTGGTTAAGGATGAACACCCGGGTGTAGCACAGAAAGCACTGAACACATTATTATTTTTCATGAACATCTTTCCGAATCGGGATTCTCAACATTTATGCATTATTGCGGTATCTTACAAATTCTTATTGCAAATCGTAATTGGACACGTCTGAAAATTTTCTGGCCTTGAAATATATTAAAAGAATGAATCGTCGATATTATAGGTCAAAAATTACGCCTTTTACGCAATTTTCAATCTATAACAAATGTAATTAAAGTAAGAAATATCGGGCAATTGTTGTGAAATATAAAAACTCTAGATATTTAAGGATGCTTTTAAGAGGCCTTCAAAATATTTGAGCTGTATCAGAAACAGTTTTTCGTGGCTTTAATTCTTCTCTTAACAGATGTTGATAAACATATTATAATTAGGCAGCAGATGGCATGACTATTATTCTCAAAGTAATCAGATGTACTACATGCAAATTAGGGAACATACAAACTAGGCATGCAAATTAGCTAAATTACGAATTTTAGCTACGGATTATTACCCGAGATTCTAAGTTATTTTTACAGGCAATTTGGTGAATTTTTGCTTAACACTTTTCATTTGACATCCTTAATGACATTACCCATGAAATAGAAATTTAACTTATTAATCAAAACAGAAGCAAAAATATAACATAATCTGTCTCTGTGGCACACAAATGCAAAATATTAATAAAATTGTTAAGAAAGAACTAGAGTATTTTAGACTGGCAAATATAAGGGGATAATATGTTCAAATCGACCAACATTCTTTAATAATTACGAACTCGTATTGAACCAAAAATTGTAAAATTTGCACGATCTTTTTTTTCTTCTTTTTCTGGAAAATTATTTTGTATAAAAATATGATTTCAACTAGGATAACCAAAGGGTTGATCAGGAAAGTTTCTTACTTACTCATTAATTAAAACATGTTGATAAATACATATTTAATTACATATTTTTGCTCTTTTCAACCGTGAAAAATTGTTCCCGTGTAACTTATCATTTGTTATAAAATTGCTGAATATCATTTGAAGTACTTATTTTCAGATACAATACGATATCTTTTCCAAAAATTTGGTCACAATATACAAAAATTAATAAATTTTTATTTCGTTTTCACGACTTAAGTAATTCCCTGTAATTTACCGGTATATTAGCATTGTTTGAAAATTTTACCGAATGACGGTAAAAGAGAAAGTCTGTAAATTTGCAATCATTGTTATACAAATACATTTTTAATACTGAAGTTAATAATAGATAATAAAAGATTAATAAATAATAAAAGAATTTAATAATAAAAGATTCGCGATCATGAATTTCGACTGTGCTGTTAAAAATGTTACACTTAAAGCATTTGAGCGGAAGATAACCAATAGCTTAGAATATGAGCAACTTTTCAATAATTATTATAGAAAAACTTTACTCTGACCAAAAACGCGAATTTTTATAATGAAAATAAGACACAGTAATCACTCAATTTTAGCAGATAATTGGCTACACGAAAAATACGCAAAAATGGAAATCTCGTAAATGAAACTATTAGAAGACATTTGAAATAAGGATTACTGTCATAGTTTAAAATATGTATTTAGCTCTTACTGGGAATTTTAACAACATACCTCTTTCAAAAGCTTAATGGAAATGGCAAAAGAAAAAAAAAAAAAAAAACCGGGTGGGGGGGGGGAACATCTGGGATGTGTTTGCTCAAGCGCTTTAAAATGGGAAAAGATTTTATTGCATGACATGAATAATACGAAATCATAATATAAACATTTGAATTCTTAACATTCATATGTCTCAGTAAATAAAAATAAGTAAAAAATACATTAATAATTTAAGTATATATTTTTAATAAATCAATGTTACAATAAAGCAATATATTTTGATGCAGAAAAAAAATGAGAGATCTATGGTCGATTAATGAAAAATCATATTATTATTATTGCAAATCATATTATTGTCAAAGTGATTTTTATTGCTGTTAATACAACGGTCGAGAGTACTTCGTATACTATAACCAATAAAATGACTGGTTGTAAGGTTTTGATCAGAATATTTGCAAATAATGCTATCCTTTTCCCTTGCTTGACTTTGTGACTCTTTCTATGAAATATATACTATTTATTTCTCAAAGTTTCTTTTTCTTCAGTTTATTTTTTTTAAAAAAAAGACGAGTCTGTCGTTACTTACAACGGCAGGCCATTTGACCGGAAGAAAAATGTGTTGGTATCGGTGAGGTTATTGGTTATAAGTAAAATGGTGCGCTTGCCCATAATACATTGATTTGTTGCACGCATCTGCAAGGACTGTTGCGTAGTAAGTTCAATAAAATGGATAAGAAATAACTTTTCATAAAGTATCTAATATTTCAAGTTACAAGTACAATTTTTTTTTTTTTGTAATAAAAGGAGACAAAAACTTAAAAGTGCAGGTAATTCATTTTTATAGTGTTACTCCTTTGAGGCGAAACGTGTATCATGCTTTGCCCAGAAGCCACAAAATACTCGAAGTAAGAAATAAATAAAGACTTTCCTGAAAGCAAAGACGAACTGTTCGAAAATAATCTTTAAGGTATAAAGTCTACGGAGAGACTGATGGTGAAAGGGGAAATACATGTAGGATAGAATAAAAAAAAAAGGCTCTGAAACGACCAGTATATTTCGAATGATGGAGCTGATTGGGTAGAAAATGCAAATAGGACCTTTAACATGGAACAGAAACATTTCAGAACATTTTCAAGGTCCAATAGAAATATGCAAAAAGATTGATTTTGAAGATTTTAGTGAAAACTGCATTTTGATGAAAGTTGTCTTTCGTATTCTTGTTCGACATCCATTACCTCAAAGTTACTTTGCTAAATATGTGCTTTAATGAAATGAATATTGCCTGCATTCCAACAGAAAATACAGTTTTTATGAAAAACTGGTCTTTTGACTGGTTACGATAGGAATACATATTTTAATTGTCGGAACGTTTAGTGTTAATTATGTTTTACTTGGAAAAGAATTACCAAACCATATAATTTAAAATACACCATCAAAAAAATATTTGAGAAATTTCTCACACAATAAACAAGTGATTGTGACAGATTATAACTGCTAGAACTATGGACAGAAATATCTAAGTGAATGTTAAACATAAATACCTACAGTAGAAGGTCTTCATGCTTTATAATGCTTTTCGAACTGAATACTATAAATCTTTGATTGCACGCATTGTAGAGGTTTTTTTTATGCTTAAAACTACGTTTGTTTCAAATATATTCGTTGACTTGGCAGACATCTCCCAATCAGAAATATAGTACAAAACTGTGATAAGAGAGAGTTGTTTGGCGTGGATTTGAGGAATCAAAAATAAACATTTTCTAAGTCTAAAAGCATATTACTTTCGTCAAAAACAAGATGAATGCAGAGTGAAATAACTACATTATGATGCTCTAAGTCAAAACAGAAAAGCTCTTTCACGGATACTTGCCGGGAGACCGTATTTAACTAAAAATAACTTAACTTACATCAGTGCAAATCATTCGATTACAAGGTAAAAACTCAAACGCATATCTACACACACATATATTGTTTTCTTTTTGCTGACAATTTAACGCAACTTGAGAAAGGTATTGTGATATTTCAATTAAAAAAAGTAAAAATTAGCGTCTGCACTCTTGCCAGGTATTAAAAGTGTGTTCTCCACAAAAAGTCTTGCTGCAGCTTTTGCGTTTCTTAGGACAGAAAGTACGAATTCTGCATTTTGTTTGTTACACTTTTAGTCGCGTCATCTTTCTCTGTAAGCATTTAAATATTCAAAATATCTTTAATATTTATTTTGATGAAACGTTTCAAACTTCTGCATGTTATTACTAAACATTCGGGCGTTAGTCGATGATTACATTCAATTTCGAAAAGTAACAAGTGTACATAATGTGCCTTCTGACGCAACTCATTTTACTAGTTAAGAAGATGCAAGCTCTTTGAGAACATCTCGTAAGACTATTGGGGGTCGGTAATCTTAATTGGACGATTATATAATTATTTTGAATTGAACAAAAACATTACTAAAAAAATTTGTACGTCGTTGTCAATCTGACGAATGGAAGAACCCGGGCTTTACGCCGGTTAATGCCGGGCGATCGATCAAATTACAATCACATCCGGAGAGAATCGTGGTTACCTGAATGCTTCGTACAATTCAACTGGTAAAAGGGTACCGTCTCGACTTACGTCCACACACATTTGAAGGAAGAGATACAAAGGTAAAATACATAACAATGCGGAAAAGCTTTTCTAAAAAAATTCTCTTGTTTCGTTGTATTAAATTAATTTCGGACAACCTCGCATTTGTGATTAAGAGCGAAACAAGGCAACTACTCCAAAAATAAGGAAATAAAAAAGATGATGTGCGTGAACAAGGTGTGATTACAAAATAATATATATGTAAAGTTTGAACAGCTGCTATGACAAAACTAGAGTTACAACCATTTTGGACAAATTAACTAAAAATAACACTTTTTATAGTTTATAAAGTTATTAATATTCAATGTGATTAATACCAGAAGCATACACACTGATGATAAATTGCCGTTAGGCTGGATTGATCTCAGAGCAGATGACGATTTTTCTCTCACAACGAATTTTTTTCTTTGGGGCTATTTTAAAGTGTAAAATGTTTTTTTCCGATTGTAGCAGCCGACATTGTTGGAGTGAAAACGCGAATAGCTGTTGCCATTCAAATGGTGATACGAAACATGATGAAAAAAATATGTTTTTTTTAAAGGATTGGATATTATTTGGGCTTTGGGTGAGGATCAGATTGATCATTAATAATTTTATAAATTTGAAATGTTTTTTTTAATTTTAATTGTCTAAAAAAATTATTTCTTTTGTAATTGTAGTCCTTCAAAGTTGGGATATTCTTTTGTAAGCAACCAGCATAATTTTATTGATGACGCCATACAATTTGTATACAGCAGTTGTTCTTCCCTTCTATGGTCCCTTTTCATAATTTGCCTACAAATGGTGGGCTATTCGGAAAGCTTGTGGGCATGGTTAATTTGTTCACCGAAAAAAAACAACACAGCCTACATTTTAATCGGGAAATAAAATAAAATGAATTTAGATTTATATTATTATCGTGCTCTCATTTTAACATAGTGTTAATTTTTTTGTTGTACTTTTTTTTTTGTTCTGGGTTCATTGATTCCTTTTATTAACGTCGCAGAAGCAGTACAAGGGCTACTGACGACGACCATTTTGAGCCTCGGTCACGGGACGACACCTAAGCTGGTTCCCCACTCATCAAACTTCTGTTTCATGGTAACGTAAGGACTTTGAGCCCGACTAATTAATGTATATCAGCCTCTATGCTCGACGCGTCTTGAGTGGCTGCAAAAATCGAACGCACCTGAATCAAAGCCGGCTTCAATCGCGCGATTACAACTAATCGGCTACCCGCGGCCACAAATTAAAAATGTCGTAAGTCGAGGAGAATGTGAATTAAAATGTGACATACTGAGGACTGAGACAAAATGTAATTTATCAACATTTGGATATCACGATTAGTTTAAGTACTCTCTACGAATTTGTTAAGATATTTCAAATCCATTAATGCTGTAATTGTGAAAGAAACATTTTTTTTAAAGTAACATTTCTTGATGTGTGATGTGATGGTGGAGTTTAATGCTGCAAGAGCCAGACATGGTCATGCTGCATCAAACAAGGTATAACTGTGATCCATACGTTTAAATGAATGAATCGTGGTATTTTTTAAAGGCGCAAAAGCCAGAAGTAGCCATGCTGCGCAAAACAAAATCAGTGAGAGAGTGTAAGGCTAGTGAAGTGTAAAACTATGATCCAGACATGTAAAAAAAACTGAAGATTTGTTGAAAAGGGCTGACAAGGTGGGTCGACATTATAGAAAGATCGCTAGGGAGTCCCGGGTCCGTGCCCCCGTGTTTACCAAAGACAGTAAACCCCTTGGAAAAGAAAAATATCACTAGGGTGCCTCGAGGTCTAAGATTTCTTAATATATTTGCAATATATTATATTATCAACAATAACAGGCGCGAGTATCTATCGCTCCCGCAAAAAGATTTTTCCATAATATAATGAAAATAAATGTCATAAAACAGTGTTTGAAATTATTAAGTTACAGTGATTTTTTTTATTGAAGCAAAAATTAAAATAACTTATTTTGAGTAAAAAAAAAAAAAAAATCTGAATACTTCAATAATTACAGATATGATTGCAATTCAAACGTCTTTTGGATTGTATGCAACTTATAGAAAAGAAAGTGGAAGTTTCGAAAATCTAAAACTTCCTTTATCCGACGGCAACGAGCTGCTTAAAATTAAAGACAAAAGCAAACTTTAAACTAAATTAGCGTAATGTTATTCTCATTTAAGGCTGCATGCGCCCAATATCAAAACAGCTTCATCCAAACTTGGAACATATTTTCAGATAGTAAATGTTCCCAGTTTTAATGTGAATTAGTGGGCATATATATCCTTTTATTATACAGCACATAGCTTCCAATTGGTGAGTCGCAACCCGGTCCAGAACACAACCACGCACACACACACAAAGATGTCGAGATGTCTTACCTTCGCTTCATAATGTCACACGCAAAGATTGAAAATGTTCTAGTGACAATTTTTCATGTTTTGAACTCAGGTTGAGATCGCGTTGTACAGAAACTGGTAATTGTAAAGTTTTTCTAAATCTAACAGGAGGGTAGAGTGAGTATAAGGCGAGTTCAATGCTCGGTGACATTTCTTTGCTATCTAGAGACATTTGCTAAGCTTGTAGACTAAATAATGTTTTTCCTTAATCACAAGAATGTTTTCCCTTATCCTTAAGAACGGATAAATCCATTTACATTTAACATAGAATACGTGGCAAAATTTCCTGATTTAAATGTTGAATCTATTATTGAACAAGGTTTGTTCTTATATGGAGGCACACATTACTCGAATACACATCGAAAACCACTGATGAATTTTTGGTTATCCTGTGTTAAAAGAACCCGGTTTTAGAAAGAAAAAAAAGGCTACAAAATTTCTGATGCTTTTTGTCATGACCTATAACTTGGATTTCCATTGATGGTTTCTTCTTAAAATATAAATATAGAAACACACATATTGAAAAGTGAGTTGGTTCTTAGAATAAAGTTATCCTCTTCTTCTCGAAATGTAAAGTTTTTAGTCAGCAAGAAACAGCTTCATATTTCTCATTAATAATTTGATCTCATTAAAACTTTCTGTTAGCAATTCCTTTGTAATAATTTCATATAAGTAAATATTAAAATACACGAAAATTATATTGACTTGTAAATAATCTCAAGATATGGAATAAATTTTTAATGAGTCACGAAAAAAAAAAAAAAACTTAAAACATTTGCGGATCATGTAAAATTACATTTTTAGATGACAGAATGCGATATCCAACACACTGATCGATTATAATAAATATACGAAAGGCCGAGAGATCGCTCCCGTCAGTATCTGTCGTACTGTTCTGTTTCACGAAAAAACACCTAACGGACCGAAAGATTTATAATGTACCTCGAAAACTATGCTCTCTTTAATGCATTTCGTGAGTAGACGTTTCTACTCGAAGCACGTGTGGTCATAGATCAAATACTTTGTAAGTGCTGAAAAAATTCAAGATCCCTAACAATCCACGCTAAAAGCTTCGAAACAGGCACTAAGATAGGATCCTCAAGGAAGGTCACCTACGGATACGAGGAAACATATGTTACGGAAATAGTAGGCAAAGGAAAGGGGGGGGGGAATTTGCAAAAGCAATGTCGTGTATTCAGCAGCAAAAGAATTATGCAGTGTTACATTTATAAATTCTGCAGTGTACCCTTTCAAAAGGGTGTATGCTTCTTATCGCTTCACTCATTACTAATACTTGTTGGTTTTAGTATTCTAACTAGTTCTTAAGTGGTAATAAAAAAAAATAAATTGTAAACGGAAATTGGAAAAATAAATTGTGAACAAATTTTCGATTTTTGCAATTTTTTTTTTCAATTTTGATTACGACTGTAACTTTTCATCATATTTTTGTGTATATACAAGCATATAAATTTTAAAACAGTACTAAAATGCACATTTCTAGGTAAAATGATGAAAATTACTTCAATTAGTCTTTTTTAAGAAATCTTGTTATAATTTCACTCTCTTTTTTAAGAAATCCTCTACTCCGATGTTATGTTCGTTCAGCGAGAAACCCGCTTATAACGTTTAAAAAATAAGCATGTTACAGGAAAAAATGTTTGAAACACTGTTATAGAGTATTCTTAAAATTTATGAATTGTTCACAAATAAATACTTTTACATTAAAACATGAAGTTTAAAGTCTATTTAACATTACAGAATAGGAAGAATAGGAGACGAAACGTGGAACACATTTTATAAGCGAAAAAACAGAATTCTATACAATTGAATAGTACATTGTTCAGATGTTACACTAATATTAATAAGTCAGGATATCATATTAAAAATTTGAGTGTTTTTTTAAAATAGAAAAAGTGTTCATCCCATTCTTCAACACTTTGCTGAAACAGCCTTAAGCAAACAACTTTAAAATCTCTTATTTGATTTAAAATTTTAACCAACAAAAGATATTATTTTAGTATTATTTTGATTTTTTTAAAATTTTCAGTGCCACCAAATTACTCTAAGAGGGAATTGAATTCTTACTTACTTGTTTTAATGTCTGGGAACAGTCTGCGTCATAATTTATCGGACTGTTGACAGATGTAACACATCGATCAATAACTCCCGTGTCTAAAATTGAAAACAACATTTTTTTTGCAAATTTTTTTTTTTATTCATCAACATAAAACCTTTTGTTAATCACCTTTTAGGGTGATAAAATCGTTCCAACGCTTTTCCAAATCTTTTTTTTTTTTTCTTTTCTTTTTTTTTTCCCGCAAGAAATCTTTTTTGTTGCGAGTAAATAGCGATAAACAGCTTTCTGAATCATCGACTCGTTGCTGTTTTTGTTCCATCGAAAGCAATCGCGGCACCCACTTGGAAAAAACCTTGTTCACTTCACTTCAAAAAACCTTTTTCCTGGTCCGATCGACTTAAAATTTTGACACGTTTCAAGCAAAGGTTAGTACTCTAGAAAGACCTGGTTACTGGTTTACTACGAGCGCCATCTCTGGGTTAGTCTTTGGAGTTATTGATCGATGTGTTACTAGTATAAATGAAACAGAAAAAGCGAAACTGAAATGAAAACTGTAAACAACCTGCAACAGTTTTTGTTTTCGAAAAGAGTTTAAAACTTGTGGAAAAATGAGTCCAACTGAATTTTATATAATTTTTATGACTAATCATTTAGAGAAAGAAGTAAATAAATACAACCCTCCCCCTCCCAAAAAAAAACCCCTGCAATGTCTATGGAGAATACGAAATTTAATTCTGTTTGCTATTGTAACATCTAAATGTGTTCTCAAATGATGATTTACGATAAAGTTAAGTTTTTCAGCTCAACATTTTCTGTTTTAATGTTGCGCGCTCCCGCACATAAGATTAAAAAACACGTTGGTGAATGTTAAACGTAAAAAATTTACGGAGTTTTTTCCAGTTTATTGGTGTATAAGAGGGGGTTGAACCCTCAAAACTCTTTGTGTGCGCTACTGAAACACTTATACTCAGAGAGAGAGGGATAGATAAAATTATAATAACGTAACTGTACGTACCGAGGTTTGTTATAGGATTTTTAAAATATGCATGTAGTAGCTCTTTTCTTCCCTTTTTTCAAAATTTTATTTGTTTTCGTTTGAAAAGAATTTATAAATTTCTCCCTACATTTTTAAAATTTGCATCCTACATTTATAATTCCTTTCCTATATTCCATTTTATGGTTAAATTAGTTTGTGCAATCAATAAAAATATGGAACTGTTTATTTGAAAAAACATCTAAATTTATTGTGTTTAGCTATCCCTAACTTAAAGCACCTTGTTTTGTTTACTTAAACATTTCATTACTAAGAAAAATATTAAACTCGGTATTCTTAAAAATGTGATATTTTTGGCTGTCATGAATTTAGAAGAGATTATCATATTATTTTCAAATAATTTTTCAATTTAGTTTAAGTTACATATAAATATTTTTCCCACTAAATACCGTCTGCGTTGTCGTCCATTTCCAGAATTTTTTTTATTTAGAAAATTTCACTATGAATTCATAGGATTCAAATAATTATTACTATCAGAAAACACGCGATCCATTTTTAATTTATTTCTTATGAATATTTAATTCTTAAATATACTCCATTCGATTTATTTGAAATTGGTACTTTATGTTTTTTAAAAGACATTCTTGAAAACAACAATATGGATACACAAACACATGTTGCAAAGTATCAAACATATATGGCTGTCCTTCGAAAAGGGGAAAAAAAAAAAAAGTTATGAGAACTTACTTTTGGAAAATTCGTTTTCCGAATCTCCAGAACACTGCATCTATGAAATTGAAATTTTGAATTAGAATAGGCTATATTTAAACAGATAATCTACTATTTAAAACCTATAATTAAATAACCAGCTTATTAAATAAGAAGCATATTTTTAGAAACCAACGAAACAATTTTTTGAAATCAAGTTTTATTTAAGAGAACGGGGATTATTCTAAAAGGAGAAATTATTACAGGAATCTTACGGTTTTCATCTATATCGTATCTACGATTAAAAAAGAATTTATCCTTTTCGAACATACTCCCCTCCACCCATTTCTCAATTTCTATCAAAAGAAGCTTGTGTTCTTCACCAAGAGATGGCGCTAGGTAAGTGAGCTGCGGAAAACCATATAATGTGAGAGAAAAGTAGAATGAAACATTTTTTTTCTGGGTAAGAGATTTTTTTTTGTCTGAATGTAAGAATGTAACGTAAAAAAAATTCAGCGAGTTTTAAATGTTTGAAAGTGTCCTAAAACGTAATCATTTTGGGAAATAACGCTTTTTAATTGCAGTCTTTAACTTAGGCTGTGCTGCAACATACCTATTACGGGAAAAAAAAAATCCTTTTAAAATATTAATATATTTACTATAATATTACACAATATAAGATTTGCTTTTACCAATAATATCAGCGAGATTCATGTTTCTCTTTCTTTAAATAAGATTTTCCATACCAATTTCAGTCAACAAAATGATAGATTTCTCTACACAGGAGCAATATATGATAAATACATAGATTGATCCATTAATAATAATACGATATTAGATTTGCTTTTACCAGAAGTGTATGTGATTTTCATATTTTTTTTTTAAAGATTTAATTCCAATTTCAATCAAAGAAATATAGAATTCTGAATAAAGAAACATATAAGGATTAATTTGATGAAATAGTAGTAATAACAATAAGATATCAGATCTGGTGAGTTTCTAACAGTTTAGTGCCTGCAAATTTCATGTTTCAATTTTTTTTTAAGATTCCATTCCAATTTTAATAAAAGAAGCATCAAATCTCTTATAGATAAACATTATATAAGGATCAAACAGATTTAAAAAATGATAATATAAAATACAAACAACCAAAACTCTAACGTTTTTATAAAATTGATAAACATTTTGAACAATTTTGATTTCCTCACAGCAAATAAAAATTTTTTACGAATAATCAAACAAAAAGGAGATTATTGACAAAAAAGTAATTATTTTTTTAATTCGTGATAACATTCATTTATTTTCAAACATGCCTGATAATATTATCACGAATCATAAGCACAAATAAAGACAACGATTATGTTTCAGTGCTAGAGTCTGATATCACAAGTTAATAATTTATTTAAATGTAACGTATGTTTACCGATAGATCTATTTGAAAAATTACAACACCTTTTCTTTTTCTGTGCAAGTTAGTTATCACTATACGTGCAGTGCATTAACTCAATTTTGGAATAAGGGATTAAAAGAATGAAACTTATATTTTTAGGAAAATTAAACCCTATTTTATTGCATTAAAATAAAATCTTGTTCAGCGCTTCCTCAATTTGTACTGATTTATTTTGTTTTGTTGAATTCCATTTTGTATTTTCTTACTCTATCTCTCTTCGCCATGTTCTCTAATTTATTTTTACTATAAAATAAGTTATTACGTGAGCTCATATCGTAAAGTCTAAATTGAAGAGATAAAGGAATGGCTTATGTCCGATACTTTTCAGCACGTATATATTATTATGTATGAGATAATATTTATAAGTACTCGTACGTAATATGCATACGCGCATGTTAACCTCTTAAATTATGTCAGGCGGAATCGCTGGCAGTTTTATTCGCTTTGGCCACATTTGTTTTCGTACATAGCATTCATCACAGTCCGAGGGGTTAATATGATTCGGGTAAGTTTAGTTTAGTTTAGTTTTTTTATTAACGTCGCACTAGAAGCAACACGAGGGCTATTGGCGACGGACCTCGTAATTTTGAACCACGGTCAAGTGACGAGGACGACACCTGAGCTGGCACCCCCCTCTCCTAACATCCACACCATGCCAACAGGAGGACTTTGGGCCCCGAACAGATTTAACGTGCATCAGTCCCGGCTACACGGCGGGTCTTTGGTGGCCAAGGATCGAACCCACGACTGAACGTAAACCGCCAGCTGCGAGTCCACGACCTTGTATGATTCGGGTAAATCGAAAGAATATTAATTTGTGTGCTGTAGCAGGAGTGTGTCATCAATCATTAAGAAATCTATTGGTTAAATAAAAAAAAACAAGTCCTTGTCATTTAAAAATTACTTGAAATAAAAATGAGATGGGTTTATTTCGGGTTGCATGCTCCCCCCCCCTTTCCCAACTGACTGCTTGTCAAAAGGAATTAACTTTGAAATTTTTGCGGTCTTACTGAATTTGCATTAAGCGATCCCATAAAAGAGCAACAATGTGTTGGAAAAGATCCTTTGTTTCACAGATAAACATTTTTATTGAGACTTAAAAGATTCAAAATTTAAGGACAAAATGGAAAGTTGTCATTCTCATCAGAATCGGGTTCTCTTCACCACTTCGGCCTTCCATTCTTCTTGTAATTCCAAGTAAACAAAAAAATATAATTTCTCTTTCACTGTTTCCTTTGAATAATAATACTGAAAAAAACTTCTTTTTAAAACAAAAAAATAAAAGGCAAAAGGGAACATAAGCAGAACAGGACCTTTGCGATTAAAATGTTGGTGTCCAACTCAAATCAAAATGTTTCGTGATCCCGAGGTACCCTTGTGAACTTTTTCTTTCCTATGGGCTTACTGTCTTTGGTAAATACGGATGACGCACTCCTGTAGATACCCAAACGATCCTTCTCTATTTTCGACCCTTTTTTTCATCTCAAACTTTTTATCCTTCTTCCATTTTTTTTCTCGAATGTCTAGACTCCAATTACATTTTGTTTGGCGCAGCACAGCCACATCTGGCTCTTGCCCCAATAAACTTCACTTTCACTCAGTCACAATCATCAAAATGGCAAAATATTTTTGGGGTTGAAGAACCATGCTTCATGTCTCGATCCCGGAAATGAAGGTAAGCACATATATTAAACAAATTTCTATAGACAGATGATTTTTTTTTTTTTTTTTGCATTACATTTAAATAGGCACATGTTTTTAAAATAATTGATGGAAAAGCAATTCAAGCTAAACAAATCAGTATTGATGTAAGCAAATTAATTATTTAACGCTGCCCATTTAGACTGAGATATGGTTTTTGGATTAATTGTTCTTGTTCATTTTTTTAAAAAATTGTTCTTCCATCTGATCTTTGGAATCCTCGAACTAAAACCTCAATTGCATTCGAATGAATTTAATGCTACACAATTACTGCATATGATTATTTAACACATTTGAGGGAATATTGAATAGGTTTAATTTTAAAAAAAATCATGTTTTGTGTTAAATTTATTCCAAATATATTTTCTAATTTTATTCGCAGATAGTTGTGAAAATAAAGTATCTTTTTAGAAATTTCTCAATACGATTTTTTGTACATATTTACATAATCAAAATAAATTGATGTAAATGCCAATAAAAAAGAATTTGATAGTTTTTTTTATAGCATAATGCGTATTGTGAAAAGCTTCCTGGAAAATCAAATCTAGAAAACCTTTAATTTATTAATCGTATTGATTGCTCTACCATTGAACATTTTATTTCCTTCTATCCTATAAGAGTATTTAAAAGAATTAAAAATATTTTAATCAATTTCAGATAAGTATTTTAATCAATTTCAGATAAGTATTTTAATCAATTTCAGATAAGTATTTTAATCAATTTCAGATAAGTATTTTAATCAATTGTTTTTCTTCCCGAACTCTCCATGGCCGAACTTGCTCCCACCATCGTCTACGTAATTCTTGGACTCTTTTACTTCAAAGCTTTACTGCTTTTAAATTTTCATTTATCCTCCCAATTCGTTGGGTTTTCAGTATGTTTTATTACCTCTCATCTCTTAGGTTTATAAGGGGTTTGTCATTAAATATGACATGTTTTTAAATAACTTTTCTTAGATTTTTGCATCTCAATTATACTTTAATTAATTTTCTTTAGTGCTTACTTTCAAATGATGCCTGAATTTGTTTCGCCGGGCTTTACTGAGTAATTTTGCACAATTCCTTACCCGGTGCCCAGTCAAATTAAATGTACAATTTGTTAGAATCCCATGGCACCGAATCTTTGAACTTTCAACAGCAATGGGGCAACATCGCCTCATTCAATCCCTGATAGCTTCTATTCTTGATCCAGGAGACCTGTCCAACGACGACATCCTCATCTATATTTCTGAAGAATCTACCATCTTCAACCACACATCCGTCGGTTCTGGCTAGGAACTGAACGATGACCAGATAGAGAATATTATCAGCTCATGGATCGGTCATATTCCCTGTTCCTCAACACTGCTCTTCCCGGGAATTTTCTTATTAAAGAAGACAGTCATGGGAAGGGGGGGACATTTAAAATTTCTGATCGGTGAGCCTGCAAGGGTCGACTGCTCTACTCCTTTCCTCACCAAAAGAATAGTGAAATTTGAAGATGGAAGCTCGAACGTTTCATTTTTAAGCTCAGCAGTTTATATATACCACCGGTCAGAAGAAGACAGAAGAATCTTTGATTAAACATGAGCTATGAGTACTTTATGAAGAAAACGTTTCCGTTGTTTCGATCGTTTTTAAAGAGTGGCCTTCTCGTCTGCCCCTCCACGATCCTATTGCTCCCTCGCTACATCTTCACATTTCAGAGCCCACAGGGGGGAATTCATAGAAAGTTGGAAGCCTTCATTGACATTTTAATAGTTAGTGTCAAGGAGATACTACTTATCATCTCTTCTATTTCTATCCAGGAGACTGATCATACTATTCCTCCTTAGCCTTTTGTGTCGTTCAACAACATCTCTTTAGGGAACCCTTGCGAGACCCTACCATCAGTCCACCGCATTTGAGGTGTTCAACGATTCCAACACCATCATGACTCTCTCTGCTGGCTTAATTTGTTTTCATTGTGAAAAACCATAGAAAAGCCAGAAGGGGCTCAATCACCATCATATACGGGAGCACTGCTACGGGTTTGTGTCGAATCCTTCTGGTGACACCCAGAGTATGGAACAACTGTAAAGAAGACAACTCATTCTAAGGTCATGAGGTTCTCCGGATCTGAGATCCCGATTTCTAGGGTGCACTTTAGCTCAGATTCAGCAGAGTGAGTGTGAGTGAGAGCGTTTTTAATGGCGCAAAATCCAGATGCGGCCATGTTGTGCCAAACAAAGTAAGTGAAAGAGTATAAGGCTTGTAAGATATAAAACTGTGATCCAGACATGTGTAAAAATAGAAAAAAAGGTAAAATTTTGGTTGACAAGAAGGAGGGTTGAAAATAGAGGAGGATCACTAGGGTATCACGGGAGTGCGTCACCCGTATTTACCAAAGACAGTAAGGCTTATAGGAAAGAAAAAGATCATCAAGTTGTCTTGGGGTCATGATGCCCGTACTTACCTGATGAAGGCAAGTCCCTGAGGTTTCACGACATAATCCCCACGGGCAAGGTTCCCGTCTATACCCCAGACTCTAGGTACCTTTTTTAGTCTCCTCTTACGACATGTATGGGTTACAGTGATCCCCTAACCTGGAGTACCAGTCCCCTGATATAATCCTTAAGTAAAGGGCTCCAGGCTGTACCCCCAGATACTGGGTACCCTTTTTAGTCGCCTATTGCCGATTCAGTAGAGATCTACGGAGATTCGAAGGGGGCCATAACAACTTCAGATCAGATGTCTCCACTGGCCCTTATCCTACCATCTCTTAAGACCCTCCACCTAGCGCTCCATCTGAAAAGTCCCGTTGCAGTGATTCGAGGTTAACTTTGTTCAGGCCGTCTGGGAAAAAAAGTCGTAGGTGGTCCTAAACTCTCAAGTACTAGAGTCCATCATCAATAAGTTTGTTTCATCTATTTAGGGTCGCAGAAGGAATAAGACCATTCACCATGGGAGAAGGTCTAACAACATTAAAAGCTTGAAGGTGAAGTCTTAGCAGACTTCGAAAGAAGTCTCTAAAGATCAACCTTCGAAGGCAACAACATTCGCTGGATACAGCGGGAGGGTACAGCGTGCCTTCCGGGCAACAACAAGACGTCAGGAGGAAATTTTAAGTGTAACTCTTTATTTTTGTCTCATTCCTTCTGTTGCTATTGAGGGTCACCCCCGATCTTGGGTTTTCTAATCCTTTTGTGTTTACTTTCTCTACAAAAATCTTTCGATGGCCCGGCTAGACCGTGAAAATGCATTTGGCTTGGCTACCCTTTCCGTTCTCCGGACCCTCGAGCAGGAAGGTGTGCCTATAAGCAGCATTAATATTAACTAATAACACTTTAAATCCGGACGTTCGCAATCTCGTCGTCTTCTCCTCTAACATTAAACAAAAAAAAAAAAAAACTTTTCGCAGAAACAAAATACTATCCTTTCAGATCCTCCAAACTACTATGGACCAATATAGTGGAGGATCACTATAAGAGGGTCTTATCACAAACCATTTGGGACAATGATTTTAACTTTTATTTAACTCTGTCCCAGATGAGCTCATCGAGGTAACCTTCACCCCAGCTAAGGTCTGGGACAAGCTACGTTATTTGAAGAACTC
The DNA here is from genome assembly GCA_019974015.1 of Nephila pilipes. Taxonomy (NCBI): domain Eukaryota; kingdom Metazoa; phylum Arthropoda; class Arachnida; order Araneae; family Nephilidae; genus Nephila; species Nephila pilipes. The sequence continues at coordinate 1,919,974 of BMAW01064530.1, read as the reverse complement.
TGCTCTGGTCCCAATGGTATTGAGTATTCCGATCTCAACTTCAGGGACCTAGGAGCGTACATTCTTAAAATTTTTATTAAAGTCCTGGACTTCCAGCATATTCTTTCTAGATGGAAATTATCGAAGGTAGTCCCGATTCCGAAAGCCGGTGATACGGAAGATACCACGAACTGGAGGTTTGATTTGATTTTATTATCGCCACACTAGAAGTAGTACGATGGCCATTGGCGACGGCCCTCATAATTTTGAACCTAGGTCAAGTGACGAGGACGGCACCAATTTCTTTGGGAAGTAGCTAGTTTATTAAAGTCGTTTATTTTTGTTAAATGATATAATAAGGGATTAGGAAAACAGCCAACTGGTTTATCATTAAATTTTAAATTTTAGCCTCTGGGGGTTACTAATAATTCTGCTTTGTTTCCATTGGTAATTCAGTAAATTATATACAAAAGAATGATACATTTTTTACCCTTATTTTATGGAAGTGTTGAATTCAGGATGCCTTGTTACATCGCATAAAAGAACTATGATATATTTATTCAGACATTTTGTAGCATCGTTTCGAAACTCATCTAAGTGAAGGAGTCAAAAGAGGTAACGAGAATTTAATAAAACAAAGCTACAATCAAAAACAAAATCGTAGAACTAATTGAAAGAATATATATTCATAATATGTGCATCTTTTTTTATTTGCATGATCAGCCATCTTGAAACTGAAACTATTAATACAGCAGATGCTTAAAATTCATTATGTTCTATTAATTTGATGTCTAAAATAAGTTCTCTATGAATGAAAACTGGACTGATCAAAAATAAAAATTTAGCTTGATAATTCAACTCTGACACATAAGCTTTTTAAATGAAGCCATTAAAAATAATTTCAACATGAAAATATTGGGTGGAAATATTTTCAAACAGTAACGATTCTTTGATAATTTCTAATTCAACAAATTTGACAAATGGGAGGACTTGGGACCTCGACCTCGGGTATCAGCCAAATCATCAAATATCAAAAAATATCAAAAAATACTTGATACTTGATATAATACAAAAAATACTTGATACTTGATATAATACAAAAAATACTTGATACTTGATATAATACAAAAAATACTTGATACTTGATATAATACAAAAAATACTCGATATCGAAAAATACCCTGGTATTTTTTGATATCAAGTTTGGAACCTACACCTCGACGAAAACAACGCCGGCCGCAAGTTTATGACCACTAGACTACCGCGACCACCTGTAAGTAAGATATGTCGCTATTTCAACTTAAAATTGGAATAATATATGCATTTCATTCGATCCTGGGGTATCCCTTGCAGACAATATTTTCTAAATTTAAAGAATTATTTATGGAACGAGTTTTTTGGTTGTGTAACAGAGTATCAGGTTGGATGTCTGCTATGAATATTGTATGACTTCATAACTTGAATGAAGGACACCAACTTAAGTTATCAGATGTCAATTAATACTAAATGTAAACTAAATAGTTTTTCATACTTTTAATCAAGTTATAGGATAGATTGCTAATCCCAAACCTTAGAAAGCAATTTTTGCTGCATTTCTGAATCTTTATTGCGACTTTCTTGATATCAAAACAGCTTTCTACTACTAGAACAACATCCCTTGAGCCAAAGAGAAACGGAATCCGAAATACTCAAAAAGACTAGCATATGATTGTTTATTAATTTCGCACTGGAAAAGACTACGAAAGCTATCAGTCGGCGGCCTCATAAGTTTGAGCCTCAGTCAAGTGACAAGAACGACATTATATAGTCACACCCTCTCCAAACTTCCACACCAGAAAAAGGAAAGTGTAAAATGGAAACTAAACACTCGAAGTTAAAAAAAAAAAGTGGATTAAATAATAATGAGGCAAACCACGTTATTTAACATTTCGTTAAAATTTCAAAACCACCAAAATTAAGAACAGCTGTACATAAAAACAATGCCACAAAAACTGGAATTCAAAAATAGATCTAAAATTGAGCTAGTAAATACAGAAACTCGAGAATTGCTTTATCTTGACTTCAATACATAATCACACTAAATTAAGATATTCGAATATCTTTGTCTCACTTCGATTCTATTTTCAAGTAGAGTTTCCTTTGAAGATATAAATCGAATAGTTCACTAACCATAAAAACATTCGTACCTACCGTCTTAAATATGAATGAAAAACGTTCATGAATATTTCAACGTATATTTAAATTCTAATTAGCGATGCTTTCAAAATATTTGAATAGGCTAATAATAAAAAAAATTAAACACTGGGAATCTCATTTTTAATTCCCCTAAAACATTTGGACAATCATTAATCTTTAATACCATCAATTCACTACAACAAAAGCTTATAAGCATTCTAATAAGAGCAAGATTTAAAATTTTATTTTAGCTAGAAGTATATTAAGCTAAAGCTTTCAAACGGCTATTTTAGGGAATCTAATCATTCTAAAACTTTTAAAAGCACAACTGGCGGATTAGACAGAGACATTTTCTTTCGTGACTTGGATACACAATTCTAAAGATAATTTTGAATTATTAAAATCCTGCTCGAACATTAGACTACTTTACAAACAATACACAAGAGCGAAAAAGCACGATTACTGTGACCACGATAGCCTGGCGGATAAGGCAGTGGACTCATGGTTGGTGGTTTTCGTCGAGTCGTGGTTCGAGCCTGATGCCACCGAAGACCAGCCGGGTAGCCGGGGCTGATGCGCATTAAATCTGTCGGGGCTCAAAATCCCCCCCGTTGGCGTGGTGTGGAAATTAGGAGAGGGGGAGCTCAGGCGTTGTCCTCGTCACTTGACTGAGGTTCAAAATTACGATGTCCGTCGCCGATAGCCCGCGTTGCTCCTAGTGCGACGTTAATTAAAACAAACAAAAAGGGCGATTATATCCACTGATTTACCCCGAAATGGCCACTGAGATTTTGGAAAAACGCAAGTTATCTTTCATAATTTTAATCAATCCATTTCATTATTGAATATTTGGAACGTTTTGTTAATAATTTTCATGGAATGCAGAGCACTTTATGTACATAGAATTCGGGATTCATAAAAATAACGAAGCCATTTAAAAATTCACCGTAAAAGTTTCAGACTGGGATATTTAAATTGAGTAATTATGGCAAATCACTAGAACAAAATTTAAGAACTTAAATCCTTTCTTTATTCAAAGAGATTAAAAAATACAATCATGCTACATATCCCACAAAAATAATTAGACAGTATTTTTATAAGTAAAATTAAATGATTGATTTCAATGGCATTTAAAGATTCAGATGTAATTTATATTTTTACACAAAACAATTTTATCCATTTCTTCTGGCAGAAAAAAAGGTTATTAGAAATTTTGTGTCGTCTACATATTATGCAAGTCTGCTTTAACAAGAGTTTACAAAATCAGGCGCAAGAACACCGACATATAAAAATTAAACAGAATTTAAAATTATTGCCATTTTGTCGGATGTTAAAAATGCATAGCGTTGAAAAAAGTATTTAAAAAAATATATCAGAATAAATATTGTGTTAGGTTTATTATTTCTATTCTATTTCAAAAAAATGTCAGGATTCGGTAAAATTCAGTTTCTCATCATTAGAGAGAGAGAGAGAGAGAGAGAGAGGGTCGATAGAAATTAAACAGATATTTAAAAGGTTTTTCTTCAAATTTATATGGCTACTCACGTAAACCACACGAAAGTTTTTTTTCTTAAGCACTTAGACAACGGGGTTTTGGATTCCACAGGTGTCCGCTCAAAAATGTTTAGTCTTAAAAATTTTGCGTCCGAAATCCTTTAAGGCAGGAAATAATAACTTGTGAGGGTGAAGTAATGATTTAGAAGATGGATTAGCGCATGAGTTGCATCGCAAAGGACGATGCATCATTTCTTCTTCAATCTCTTCTGTACTTTTGACTACTTTCGCATTTTATGCAAGCGAAATTCCAAATGTTTAAATAAGTGCGATCTGTTGATACAAACTTCATCGCAAATAGGACACACGTTTGATTGTCTCGCCAACGTTTCCTGTGCTTCAGAGTTTTTAAGTTTTTTCTCGTGTTTAGAAGAGTTGCTCTTTTTAGTCCTTTCGTACATAGAATATGAAGGAACGCCACAGGAATGGCACTGGTCCGATCTCCAAGGAAGCATTTCTATGTATTCATTTTTTATTCCGCTGCATTCTTCCTTTTCTTTGCATATCTTGCAAATTCGTACGACTTTGGTTTTTTCAGCCACAAAGAGACTAAGTTTCGGCATAAAACCTCCTTCTGCCATAAAGAGACTTTAGATACTAAAATAAACACAAATTTTTTTTAAAAAAAAACGTGTTTGGTTTGTCAATGTATATCAATCCGTAACAATTAAAAACAGGAATTAAGTTAACAATTAAAACCATAAATCCTAAGCAATTAAAACCTTAAATCCTAAGCAATTAAAACCTT
>BMAW01064530.1:1902884-1915508 GCA_019974015.1 Nephila pilipes | reverse complement strand
AACCTTAAATCCTAAGCAATTAAAACCTTAAATCCTAAGCAATTAAATCCTTAACATTTTCTCTCATGCATTAACGTTTACTTTGTAACAAATTAAAAGTGCGTTGTGGAATTTTGATGAATTATAGTCCTCCGCAAAAAGAGAATCAAAAATTCAGATTCATGCACCAGGCTCAGATTAATTGATAAATAAAAGGCAACTCCAACGATCGGAAAATTGCATTACTTTTATAAAAAGTTATATTTTTAATTATATTTAAAAAAAACTAGTTTAAAGTTATATTTAAAAAAGTTATATAAAATTAAGAGCCTATTTTTACATAAAGTATTGAATCAAAAGGTACCAATTACGTCACTGAAGAATTATGCAAATAATCAAGAGTCCAATACGTAAGAGCAAACGTGTGTGCCTGCGGAGCTGCAACTATTGTTTTCGAATCTAATATAGATGATGCAGTTCTATATATAGCATAACAGTACTCTTATAAGCTGTCACCCAAAAGAAAATTAAGTTGTTTAAAAGTTCAATCTAGACAAAGATTTCGGGAGTCTCGTCATTTAACCATGCATTTAGAGCGATAAAACTATAATGCTAAGGCTACAAATTCATACGATCATTCAACGTAACCTTTCGCAACAAGATATTCACTTAAAAATATGAATCAAAGATGCGAGAGTCTGTCAATAATTTGCGGTCTGATAGTTCGGCCCAAAATGTGGTAATTTATCTGTCGCTTTGGTTGGTAGTATTGAAACTCGAACTTTCCTTCTTGAAGCTTCACCAGCAACAATTAGAATACAAGGGCAGTGTTCTGTTATTTTTATAAAAAAAGAAATTAATTTTAAAAGTAGTTACGAAAGGCTATAATGAATGAGAAACTTATAGTGTGTGTTCATAAATTTCATTTATTTAACGTCTGATGAGAGAAAAAGAAGCCTCTGTAGGTCGCTTGGCTATGATTAAAAGAAATTAAATTTCTAATGAATGAAAAATGAATCCTTCTCGAACCAATGGAGTTACTTTAGGCTAAATAGACCTGGAGGCACGCTAGTGATCTTTTTTCCATGGGGCTTACTGTCCTTGGTAAACACTGGTGACGCGCCCCTGGAATGTCCTAGCGATCCTTCTCTATTTTCAATTCTCCTCCTTGTCAACTAATTTTTTTTTTATCTTTTTCCAATTTTTCCCACATCCCGACCACAATTGCATCTTGTTTGGCGCAATCTATCTACATTTAACTCTTTCACCAATAAATTTCACTTTCATTCACTCGCTCTCTTAGGGCTAAATAAGATTTAAATTTAGGATTTCTCATATGATGCGATATCTAGTGGAAGTTTCAAAAATGAGATTAGCCCAGATTAATGATGAAATTGTGTTATGAGAACTTGAGTTTTAATATCTCGTACATATTTAATGTAATTTTGATGTAAAAAAGTCAACAGTTTCTCAGTAATTATCTTTTTAATAAATAAAAAAATAACTTTTGTATTGTTATATCTCGAATGTTTGTGAAAATGGATTAGAGTAGCAATTGTCTTGGAGTAACATATAAGAAAAACATTTTATGATGTTAAATCACATACGTTTACGGATATTAAAAACTTTTTTTCAGAATTGATAGATATACTACTTTAAAAATATTTCTTTAAAATATGATTGGATCAAGAAAATACACAAGTAAAATTATTTAGAATTTATAGACCACTTTCTACGATGCCGGTACAGCGCAAGATCTGGGTTTGGTGATACGCGATGAATCCATAGATCATAAAGAGTAGATTGCCAACTCTCTCCCTCTATGGAGTCAAAAAATATCAGCCACCGAAGGTCCAATGATGGGATTTAATAAAGGAAGTTTGTTGTGTATCTGGAGACTGATTCCTTCCATGCGGACTCCAATCATCCAAATGGGAAGGTAGCTGTTGAACTGGTATTTCAGAGCTATAATACGCTGGACGGATTGCCTAATCAAGGTTAGGGTACGATATTTTTTGTTTTCCATCTTTTAACATCTACCGAATAGAAATGGCGGTCGGTAGCTTGGTTTCTGTTCACACCATATCACAGGAATGCAAAGCGAAATAAAATTATCTTACTCTTGAACCACATGCGAAGATCTCATCGCCACTTCCTCACTGGATTCCATGCTTTGTCTTGATCCAAGTTTCAATTCGAAGCAAGCAAAATAAACTCCCAAAATCGCCTATGTTTTTTTTTTTTTTTGTCTTTTATTGTGAATGCACTACAAATAAAACGATTAGTCCAGAGAAATAACACAACCTCATGAAGCAATAATCTTGGTATAAAAATACGAGCACAGTAAAGTTGGATGTAAACCGAGGGTGACTTTATGTAACATAAGAGAAAAAGTTGTTTAGCATATTGAAACGTGATATAATCTGACAGTATGTTTATACTTAGAGCCCCAGAGAACACGTCAAAAAAGACCCAACCCAGCCAGTAACATTCCTCTCCATTCACTATAAATTAAACCAGTTGGGAAGATTCATCTGACCTTCCTCGTAATTCTAAACCTACTTTTACCCCCTCTCCTTCCACTATTAATCTAATTTGTCATTTCTTGTTGAGTCCAACTATAATAAAATTTATCTAAAAAGTCAAGTTTTGTATGGATTTTTAAAATCAAAAATAGAATACTAATGTAATAAGTTAAATAGAAATTAACACTAAATGAAACTAAAAACTAGAGTATTACAAAAAAAAAAAAAAAAAAAAAAAAAAAAAACTTGACGTGATGGAATCTATATTTTCTGGCTTTAATAAGTTGAAGTTTGAGAAAAAGTAAAATCCTATACAGTTTCTTTTCTTGTGCTATCCACAATCACACTCTATAAACGACATACCAGTATGAGGAAGAGAAACATAAACTACGAAAGAGATTTTCTTCTATGTTCGAAAGAAAATATTTTGAGAGTCAAATAATTTAAACCCTTTCTGAGGTCCAATGAACAATAATTACAAAAGCAAAATAATTCTTCGTTTTTAAATATTTAGAATTTTCGCGATCGTATGCCTCCCAAATACGCAGGCATCAGTAAACTTCCAAGATATCTTGGAAAACTCAATTCGCGTCCTCCATAGCTCCTCTTTCCCACTCACCGTTGAATACGATTGCAAGCTATATCAAGTTTTTAGTCTGTAAATATGACATTTAATGCACACCGAGCTCGCCTGGACTGGACCATAGTTTTGCTGTTGAAAAATAGGACACTTAATGTGTGGTCGTCTAGAATATTAGGTGTGTCTATTAAATAACGAGACTGATGCTGTTAAACATTTTATTTTGATGTTATAAATATATTTATTTAACACCTTTAATATACACTCCTATTTTATCCCTACAAGGCTCCATGCGAATCTTCCATTGTTCGAAACAGTACTCGAAGTCTTCTGTCAGCTCCTTCAGGACTCATACCGCTTTCTCTTTCACTGCCTCAAGATTCAAATCTTGTTCCTTTTATGCAAATTTCCTCTTAGGAAACAGATTGTAGTCGCATGGCTAAGATCCGGTGAATAAGGCGGACGGTCAATACTGGAATGCTATACTTGGCAATCTCTTGATATACAATGTGGAATGAGCCAACTACTTCAATGAAAAATGTCAAACTATTTAATTTAAACGATTTAATTACGTTCTAAAATGCCAAATGTGAAAGATTCTAAGTATTCAATTTAGCTACATAGAAAAAAAAAGCAAAAACCCACTTGGTGGAGAAATTTCTAATGTTACGAAAAATGTTCTTTCTAGCCGGAATGACAGATATGTGAGAAACTCATAAGCGTTAATTCCTCGCTCAATAATGAACATTCTACACCTGTTATGTTAGCTCTCAAGGTTATTTGGAACTCTTGTACTGTTCGGAGACGATTCCTTTGTGAAACACGTATTGCAAGAGAATTCCAAGCACGGTCGATGTGATTTAAGGATTGATGAATACACAAACCATTCCATGTACTTAATATCTTTAATCTCTTGCTTTTTGAAAACATCGTGTGTGAGCGCGCACTATCGTCCATGAACAGAAAATCTGGAGACACTGCTCCGAGAGCCAAAGCCGAATATGGCTCAGGAGAGTGCAATACCTCTGTGGTGTAACAATACCTGTGTCAAAAATGTGTAGCAGTGTTTTATTATTATGCATAATACCTGACTGCACCATAACATCTCGGCCATCCCGATAAATCCATGAGCATTGAGCAGTCGGATTCACATCTCCTCAGTAATTGGTGCCCAAGATCCCTCGAAGAGGTGAATCGCGATTCACTGGAGAACATAATCCACCCTCTGTTGATGATACTACTACAAATAGGTTTTTTTACCGCCAGCGTAATCACTCTTGCGTGATTGTAGCTGAATGACTTAGAGCAAACAGGTCAGCTTGATTCAATTGCCAAGATGCCGTAGATGCCAGTAGCAAAATGAGTTCTGACGTTTTGCTATTAAGGATCGATCTGTGGTGTTCCTCCCGCGACCACAAGTGTGCTTTCGCAGAGTATTTCCCCTTTTAAAGTTTTTTGACTCACTCATTGCAGTGGCCACTTGAGTGACGCCTTGCCCGACTTCGAATCGACTATTCCTACGCGATCCTATTTACTCAAATCGCGTCTTACTTATATTCGATACTTGCAGAGTACGCGTTTAACTGAACAGCTTTCAGAAACCTAAATGTGATTTTCTGTAAAAACATTCACTGTTTAAAACTTCGACTGAAGGAACAGTTTGAGTGCATTGCCTTTGACACAGATAAGAGACGGGACCTAAAACTTTCAGCGTTTATTTTTTGTTAGGATGGATTGACTCATGGGATTCCTCTGGGCCTTACCTTCTTTAGGTAAATACGGGAACCCTAGTGATCCTTTCTTTCCCATGGGCTTTATTGTATTTGGTAAACACGGGTGTCACACCTCCGCATACTCCAGCGATTTTTCTATATTTTCGACCCTTAATTTAGTCAACCAAGTTTTATCTTCGTCTGTCTTCTTTTTCTTACGTCTAGATCACAGATACGCATTGCTTGGGCGCAGTGTAGTAATACCTAGTTTTTGTGGCGTGGGAGCTCTATTATGCATGAATCAGTTGTTCCTTAGCGATTGTCGAGCAGTGCATATTTAAATTTTAACTCGACTGGATCGACGCTGAAAAACAGATTCGCAATAAATTGAAAACTTATAAAACACTGCATACGATTTTTTTAGCATATGATTCGCGGATTCTTACACTCATATTTATATCTGTTTTACGTCAAAAATTAATCTTTATTGCATTATCTTCCTTCGATTTATTTCTGAACACATGGAATGTTTTTAAATCTTTAACTTACTATAATATAACATTTGATTCGAAAGAAAAATTAACCGTGCATTAGTTGTATTGAGAAGATAATTGGAAACAATTCTGAGATCCGAAATGGATTGAAATTATAAAGGAATATTATATTTTCTTCGAATACATTTTGAATAAGTTTAAAATCAAATGAAAAACGGTTTGACAGACTTTCTGAAGAGTGGTAGAGTTAGATGTCCTCAAAGACTCTTTGAAATAAATACACCATACGTGGGATATTTTGAATCAGTCAAACCCTTCCCTCACACCGACTTTAAAACAAAATATTTTGAGCGCGAGACCTGAGGAAGAATTTAGTTATTAGTTTTGAGTAATGAGTATCAATTGCTCATTCGTTTTTCAAAAATAGAATTTGCATATTTTTGTAAATTTTAACTATCAATTTACTAAAGGAAGCAAATTGAATTATCTTAAGAATGTCGTAATTAACTTCGACACGAAGACCGTCGAGTGTGGACCTTCTCATTTGAAACTTTGAACACATCACGAGAATGATACCTGAGTGGGAAACCAACTTTTTAAACTCCCACAACACGCCATCCTAAGGACACGAGCCTCAACTTCTTAAACGGACCTCAATAGGTCTTTATGGGTATCAAGATTCGATGGAAGCCAACTATAAGTTCAAAACCTTGGCCACTCGGATTTAGTAAGAAATAGTGATTTTGCATGAATATTAAATCGCATCTATCTCCATTTATGTAATTTTCAAGAAAATATGGACCTCAGGGACTTGCCTTCTTTAGGTAAGTATGGGCATCATGACTCCGAGGTACCCTGGTGATCTTTTTCTTTTCCATGGGGTTTACTGTCTTTGGTAACCAAGGATGACGCGCCCCCGGGTTAACTTAGCGATCCTTACCCTGTTTTCGACCCTCCTCCTTGTCAACCAATTTGTCTTTTTTTCAATTTTTTTCACGTTTATACCACAGTTAAATCTTGTTTGGCGCAGCATAGCGATATCTGGCTCTTGCGCCAATAAACTTCACATTCATTCACTCATTAGAGAAAATGTGTACAAAAACCTATTAAATGGAATTCAAATTACTTTGACTTAAGTAAATAAATTTTAAAATTTTTCTCTTTCATGTATTCATTTATATATTAATTCTTTGTTTTCTAAATTCGTATTTAGTTCCGAATGAGAAGTTCTCCTTCAGGTTACACACGAAAGGTGTAATATTTACAATAAAATACTTCTCATAACTTGACAAAATGTGTATTTAAAATGATTAGTTAAATTCTTTAAACATATAAAAAATTTCTGCTTAAGAAAAAACAAGAATATCTTATCTCTCATTCTCAATTTTTTTTAGTTTAATTTTAGGTATAAATTTAAATCAGACTGAAAAAGTCAGATCACTAATAGGTGTAAGACCTTTTTAGATAAGCGAATTGTTCGCAAGTCGCATGCGATAATCCATCTCACATCGTGTTTTTTTTTTTTTTTTTTTTTTGACGTACACAGAGGCGTTTTGATTTGGACGTTGGTTATCTTTCTGCTTGCAGTGACTATCGTCGCTAGGTCCTGGCCACTTCATTCGAGTCTTGGTTAGTTTCTTGATGTCACTAAAGGCAGAGCCGAGCCGTTGCATGTTAAATCGGTCGTCCTGAAGTTGGTGTGGGAAGAAATTAGGAGAGAGGTTCGCCATCTTCTGCGTCGACCTCGTCATCCGATCTTGGTTCAAGATGGGATCTCTGATTCATGCAAAAGCCAGAAGCGTTCACTGCAACATTGAAACTCATAAACTTGACGCATCCAATAGTAGTAAAAAACGTTAAGACTTCCAGTATTTATTTATTTATCGCTTGTGTGTATCTCGCTACCTTATCTTATTGCGATAGTAACTTCACATTTTACATTTTGTTGCAGATTAATTATTAAAATTAATTGCTGCAAAACGATGAATAAATTTTTTACATAAATTTTATTGACAGAGATTCTTTTTTAAAATGTTCATTTGTATAATTATTAAAAGCACATACCTATCCTCGCGTTTGGGGTTCTGCTCCCAACACATATTTAAATATTTACACTACCTCACACTAAAATCTTCTCAACCAAACCTGCACACATGAAAGGCAGCAACCCTATTGGTCAGCTGTAACATCACTCCCACACCTGCTCTTCAGCTAAGTTAGAAAGCATCGTAAACCATGATTCTTTTAAATTTCATGCAATATTTTTTAATTCTAATTTTTTTATTTTTACATCCTTAATATATACTTAATTTTTATTATTTTTAATTTTTCAATACACAAAACGCAATTCTGGGCTTGGAAAAAAAGCCAAAAGTCATGCTCACAGTTTTAAATCATGATGTGGAGATTAAGAGCCTTTGGCTCAGGCGCTCCAGTATCATCTTGTCATTAAAAGCACATACTCGTAATTTCAGCTCCTTGATCACTATAGATAATCAAAATAATAATTAGAAGATAAGATAAATAATAATAAGAAGAAGATTTTAATAATAATAATTATTAATTTTATGCATACAATATTACTCTTATTTGAGTTTTATTACCCATCAGAGGAGCTGTTGTGTCCATTCAGGTATGAATTCGTCTGCTCAGGATCGGCCCGAGAAAGGTTTGAACTTTGCGAGCGTTTCTGAAGGCTCGCCGATGGATTTTGCAAACTCAAACTGTACCCCCTCAATTTTATTTTCCTTTTTGGTTTTAATCCTAAAGAACATATCGACTAATCCGACTTTTTGGTTTTAATCCTAAAGACTGAAACATCATCTGTACTAAATGAGTGAAGTACTCATTTAGTACATATGATGTTTTAGTAATGATTGTTGTCGCATATGCGAAACTATATAACTCTGATTTTTAATCATGATTTATCTTCCTTACCTGTTAATAGTTATATGTTTGGTTCAGTATGAGTCCAATAGATCATGCTTACTTCCTCTAGGTCGTATCAAATATTTTATACATCTTTATTTCTTTATTTTTGTATTTATTAATAGAGCTAACGCGTTTTATATATGCCTCTTATAACTCCTCCCTCTTTATCCTTTTCTCTCTTTTTAAGTGTCCGGTTCCTTGTTAATATGAGCAGTTTAAGTATTTAAAAGCGTGAGAAGTAATATAATTTTTTTAATTACAAATAAATTTATTATTCTTGACACGAGTATTACGACAAACAAGATATACACAACTACATACTCTGAAAATCTCATGAAGCACGCCTTGTTCGCGTTTGTCCTTGGGTCGCATCTTCTTTTAGGTTTCCTGATATGTTCTGGTTTTTCATTTGCGCCAATTTCTTCTTTATTACTGGGATACTTTTCTTTAACCTAATATTTTTGTCTGTCACCAATAGCCCTCGTGTTGCTTCTTTTGTGCGGCGTTAATAAAACGAAAACCGAACCTAATATTGTGGAGCGACCTAGTCAGCTGTTTTCCAAGCCCTCTTAGAAAAAGGCATCTTTTGTACAGATTGTTCTGATTGTGAGAAGAACTTATGTGAATAAAATTAGCTAGCGCATTTATTGCAAACATATGCAGTAGATAATTTGTCGTGTAGAGCGTAGTTCATCTTTAGTTTCATTACATATGCAAAATTATATCCGATCTCTGTTACTTCTTGTACGAAATATTGGTCTCAGGGTGCGTAGTTGAAAGGAGGATTATCCATGCATTATTTTTCGGCACGAATCACATCTATTTGAAAACCAAACAATGAGTAAGATGTTTTTATATCACATGACGTCTATCGAACCTTATTTGAAAGGCAGCCCGTCCTAAAATGCTAATTTTAGTTTTATAAGTCAATGTGAATATTAACACATGAATTAATAGACCCAATCAGGTAAAGTGTCATTTTTTAAAAAGAAAAAAAAATTATAATTTTTCAGATCTGTAGAATCTAAAAGATATTTACCCCTTTTAAAACGATCACTTAAAAATTAAGATCTGGGAGCTATCATGGGAAATAAATTAATGAAATAGGGGGATTAGACCATTTAAGTTTATAAAAATATCTTTAAAATAATTGTAATGTTAATTGCTGGTATAAGAGAATAAACTCAATTGAAAACAGGTTCGGTACGATGCCATGGGCGTCTCCAGACACGTCTTCGATTATTGTCAGGACATAGTTGGAAGCGGGATTCGTTGCTAAAACACTATACGTCCCCCTTCAGCATCATTCCAAATTGATCGAGTCAAGCACCACTGTAATCTGGCTCGACAGTTATGCAGGCGTGAGTGGCAGGAGGTGTAGCGGTCGGTACGAGCGTATATTTCGCTCTATTAGCCGTCTGTGAATGGTCATGGTGGACACACGTGTGCGAGTCACACGTCTGATGGTTGATAACGATGAATCGGGCGCTGTGACAGCTGATCTGACAACCACTCTGTCCTCCCAAACTGCTGTGGCCCCAGATCTACCACTACCATCATGACGCTGAAATCTGCCATTGCCCATCTATTCTTGCCAGCCTCTTATAATCACCGTATCGCATCCACCCACATGACGAGCGATTCTCCGATTTGCCCAACCACCCTCTTTCGATCCAATGATACAACCTCTTTAAAACTCGGAAAGTTGCTTGAATCCGGCGGCGAGGCATTTTTCAGTCGGTGAAAGGTACCCTAAATCGCAATACAACAGAAAATATGACCATCCGATTGAGAATTGCTTCTTATATACACCTACTGAGTGCGCAGTTCCGATGTGCTGTAGCTTCCGCTATTCAATTCTTTGAACACCAAATTTTAATCATTTGCAAGTTCGGTCCAAATGTCTTTGCGTACGAAATTTCATTCCAATCGGGCAACTCCTTCTTGATCGGTGCGTCTTTTTTTTTTTGTTATAGAGTGTATTTTATGTGTTATTTTAAGCACGTAATATTTGATTTTAGATTTTTTTTTACTTATTATGCACATTCATGTATTATAATTTTCTTTTGTGTAAAGCGTGAAGCATGATATTTTTTCTTTACAGATACAGAATCGTAATTTAAAACAAACCTAATTTTTTTCCTTTCAAAAATTAAATTATGAGCCGTCTATGTTATTTTTAAATTTCAATAATGCCATAAGTAATAAAAATATTTTAAATGGCTGATGAGCACATTTTCTAATTAATCTTTATCCATGCCATCAGCGTCATCTATCGGTGGCGGATAAAAAAAGAACCAGCTAAAGATGCACAAGATGATGCCAACCATCTGTTGTTCTGCCAGATATTTCCTGCATAGGATCTTGACCGACTCA
The DNA here is from genome assembly GCA_019974015.1 of Nephila pilipes. Taxonomy (NCBI): domain Eukaryota; kingdom Metazoa; phylum Arthropoda; class Arachnida; order Araneae; family Nephilidae; genus Nephila; species Nephila pilipes. The sequence goes on along the minus strand of BMAW01064530.1, from coordinate 1,904,911 downwards.
ACCCAATGACGACACAAAAGCCGAACATAAAAGACCACACAAACAGGTATTAAATCCCTTTCCAGAGAAGATTTCTTCAGTTGTACCGCATTACCTGTCAACACAAATCAATGACAGAATAAAATCGCTTTCTCGTCGGAAAGTTGAAAGACGCTCCGCACCTGTTTTGTACTAAATGGAGCTAGTTACCCATGGTGCAGACACAATGCCTGGAATCTTTTCAACACGAAATGGTTGAATTAACACGACCGTATAACATTTGTGCGACCGCTTTTTAACGAAATGACATGACTTCCACCATTTTAGGTGGGAGGGAAGAGATTCGCTCTTCTGAAATAAAATAAATAAATAAATAAAAAATGTATATAAACTATGCCCTCCACTTCTTTTACGGAAGCATTTTTGTGAATCAATAGTTCCCATTGCTACCCTAATTAGGGAAAGTAAGAGGGAAAATTTGTTTTGTTAATGTATCTGATGAAAGTAAATAAATATTAATAAACACAGATATGGAAACTTGCAGCCGAAAAATGCTGTTTTTTCATTAATTTAAACTACAAAAGAAAAAGGTAATAATTTCCTTTTCACCATTCATTGCTGTTCATTTCACATAACCTAATATGATTAATGGGACCGTACGACTCGTTTTTAGGTATTGTGTCAGGTTGTCTCGTACCTTAGTTTCCTGAAGCCGAAATGTCCCGTGTTCAGTTTTAGTGCTATTTCGTCCCGTGAGTTGCTTTTGTGCCCCTATAGCCGAGTGCTCAAGATCGCCAGCGTCATCAAATGTTCTCTTTGACATTTAACCAAGGTTTAAAAGGACGAGGTCTATCATTAATAGATTTCGTGTTGCTTCTTAAGTAGACGTTAATGAACAATAAATTTTCTTGGTTGGTAACCCATAATAACATTGTTAAAAAAAAGTTACGGAAAACAATCCGTAAGGGAAGAAATTCAAAGTATAATTGATGTTTTAATTGAAAAGTATGTTTCATTACTTGTAACAGAAAATACAGAAGTATTTGATGAATATTCACTTATTTCTAACTCCATTACGCTGTAACAATCTGCAAAAAGGAATGCAGGGAATATTTCAACCAAAAGTCTTTGTATGGCATTGTTCAAACATTTTCACTTCAATAATTTGAATCATGCGATCTTTCACGTTCTACTGAAATTATTTTATGTCTGCGTGGCACGAACTCACCCATAGAAACGGTATTTTCTCTAATCAATAAATCACAGACGAAGAAAACAACACAGTTTTAAGTCTCAGTTTTTAGAGAAATGTTATAACAATATTTAATTTTAAGACATCCTCCCAAAAATTTTGTTATCGTGAGACTATGAAAATGTATGAGTTTCTTTGAATACATATGCTGTTATTTAAACTTTAGCAAATGTCCTATTTTAAGGGGGAGGGAAAATAAATAGTAATATAAATCTAACATGCATCTATACTTCTCACCTTACGACCATCCATGATACCAAATGAATAATACAGCGACATAAAAAATACAAAATATTAAATAGGAAAGCTGACCATTATTGCGAGAATTTTTGACTTCGCTGTCTTCCCTACAGAATAACTAGTAGGACCAGAAAAACAGTTTTACAAACAAGGAGAGAATATTCCAGGCAGTAATACTGAATAGGTAGGAATGACCCTAGCGATAAATATGACCATAAAATTGTCATATTTATCGCGAAATTTGGCGACAAAATTCTATGTGTGTTTGTATTCATATGTATGTGCTATAACTGCTTACTATTAGAAGGAATTATATTATATTTGCTGAAAAGTCTCAAAATAAAATTTAAATTCGTTTCGAAAGATTCTGTTTATTCATTGTGTAGACGTTTCTTATAATCGAAAGCTTATTAACGAGACAACAGTATTTAAAATGTGTTAATTGTGAGATGTATGACGAAAATAATGAAAAGCTGTACTTAAAGCTATGCTTATATATATATATATATATATATATATATATATATATATATATATATATATATATATATATATA
>BMAW01064530.1:1826882-1902874 GCA_019974015.1 Nephila pilipes | reverse complement strand
ATATATATATATATATATATATATATATATATATATATATATATATAAAGCATAAAAGTTAAAGAGAACAATTAAAATCCAAAATCAACAAAAAAAAAAAACATTTAGAGAACTAGGTAAAAAAGATGAATAAAAATTTAATCAAATTTGAAACTAAATAAATAATTTGAATACCAACAAAACAAAACATGCATTTTCAGATTGGGGACTGAATTGTTGGGTTAAACTACTTCTATGATACCAACCCTCCCCCCATGCATCTTGTTGGGTAAAAATGGATTACTCCAAAATTCAATTTGTAATTTAAAGAAAAGAAGCAAGGAACGAAGAAGAAAAATTGAATGGCGAGATATCTCAATTACTAATTATTTTCAAAAACAATTGTTTTCTAAACAAATAAAGTATATTCTTCACCTAAAATATTTCCAATTAAAAATTTTTAAATCAAAAACCATCTATTAAAATATCCAATTAAAAGTTATCCAATTAAAAATATCCAACTAAAAATTATCCAATCAAAACTATCCAATTAAAAATTATTCTAATAAAAATTTAAAAGTTTTTTCCAAAACAATAAAACAATATAATTAAATATTTCTCAGTAAAGATTTAAAACTTTAAAAACTATATACCCGAATCCATGTTTTTCTTGAAAAATAAATTCAAATCTCACAATTGTAAAGGCTAAAAATAAAAAAAATTCATATCTTTGACAAGTGATCATGAACCACAGTGCAATAGGCTAAGGAACTTTTTAAATGATGATGTCCATTACCATGCACTGTTGCCCGATAAAATATAGAAATCAATAGTACTTAATGAATTTGAGTGTAAAAAGTTTCAATATAGAATATTTAATAAAAATCCACCAATAAACCAATTATGACCAGAAATCATATCAAATGATACATAAATCAGAATTTTATTAATTAAAATTATTTGTTATCCAAAAGAGTGAAATACGTGTTTGTAAATGTGTAATAATACAGAAATGTTTCAAAAGATCTTCACAACTAGTCCACTAACTAGCTGTCTTTGGGATCCTAATGTTGAGTGGTGGATTTGTTTTTGAAACGAAAGTTCAAAAATTCATGAATGTCTTGAAAAGTAATAGCCCTTACATATAAGATTACCTTTTTGAATATATCACTAATCCAAAAGATATTAGAGTCAGCTCTTACTCCAATTTGTAAATATTAAAATTCACATAAATCAATTCATGAAATAAAGATTCTAGTGAGAAAACCATTATAATATAAAAAATTGTTAGATATCAAATACAATTTACATAATGACATTTAAATATCTTCCAGAGTCCCCTAAGAACTCCTCATGGGAAATCTTAAAAACACATCAAAATAAACCATCATATAAATTATTGGTAATATATCTTTTTGAAAAATCTAATGGATAATTGCATTCTTTACATTTTCTTATAAATTTCTTAATATTACTGAATACATCTTTATCATTTGTAACTAGCAGTTTATTACGATGCAAAAAGTTTAATATAATGTTTCTGTACATGGATAAAAGAATATTGCTTTCCCAATAAGGCATTTTAATTATCTTAAACCCGAATGCATCTATTTCATCAAATAAAACACTACAAATGATGTGATTCATAATCTGTAACTTTGTACCTAAATATTCAGCCCCATCCATATCTGAATTTGTCTGCAATAAAATCAAATAATTAGGATAAAAATCAATGTTCTGCTTAAAATCTTTACATTTACTAAAAGTTATTAGGTCGTCTATATATCCGTATAAAACATAAAGAGAGTTGCAAGTGATTTGATTCACAAAAATGTAAATACAGATTAGCTAGAATGTTGCTAGCTGGCCCACCCTGAGGTAGGCCTTTTATCTGTCTGTATATTTGCTTATTGAAAAGTATATAATTTTCCTGCAGTACTAACTGTAAAAGGTTTTTAAATTTTCTCATTTTTATCGTATTTTCTGTTATATTGATTATAGAGTATCATCATAACTCTATATCAATGGAATTAAACAGATCCTGAATATCATAACTGTAGATTGCCTGTACCTATGTATTGCCTGTGGAATTAATTAATTCTATACTATTTTTAATAATAGCAGTTTGCTCAAGCTTTTCTAAGTTATTAATTAAATCATTCTGCAAGATTTTTCCAGATTTAGTTATGTATGTATTAAATTCAATTGTAATAGTTCTGAATTTAATTGGGTTCTTATGGAATTTAGGAGGTAAGAAAACATCGGGAATTTTTTATTATTGAACTATAAACCAATTTTTTTGTGAAATGTATCGAACCTATTAATAATTTCTCTGTTTTTACACTTTGAAAGAACAAAAGCTTCATTATTTTGAAAATATTCATCCATCTTTTTGAAGTAAAATTGCCTACAAATAAATACAAAATTTCCAGGAACTTTATCTACATATACAATTATAAAAATTTTGTAAATTTTCTATAGTAGGTCTAATATCTTTGAATTTTATTCCATTTTTAAATCTATAACTAACATTTTATACAACATTGCAGACTCTATCTTTAAATTCTTTAAAGGCGTCATAGGGCATAATACATTTATTAGCTATTTTGATAATAAAGTCATCTAGATTCATACATATTTCGTTTTTAGCTACGTAATTACTCTCTGTTATATCTGTAGCCTGTTCCTTTCTTCATTCTATTTCTTAATTTTTCATCATTAATTAAATTCAAATACCCAGTGACCACGTGGCCATGATATTCATCCACATAGTCACCATACCGATCACACACACACGCACATTGACCCAACATTTACAAATCTATTCCATAATTATAATTAAAAATTAATCTTCCTCATTTTATATTCATATATATATATATATATATATATATATATATATATATATATGAACCGCTGTGAAAATGCAAAGAAAAAAAATTTAAATTTAAATTGCCCTTTTTTCCACACAAACATTTTGTCCGCATATATCGATGAGAAATTTCATTCGTTATTTACTATGTTACGTAATTACAGATTGTTACAGTATTCAAAATAGAGTGCATATTATGTATTTTTCACATAATGTACAGTAATTATACGGACATAGATTGCATTTTTTGTTGAGTTTTTATACAGTTTGAGAAAATATAGTGTAACCCTGTTTGTCGTAACTCGGTCATAATGGAAAGGAAGAGACTACGGTTTCCATTCTTTTGTGGCCAACGATAAATGAGTCATGGGTCCGTTTCTTTTCAAAGCAGCCACCGCGTGATATCGGACGCTACTGCATGTTAAATCTATTGCGATTTCAAGTTGCTTTGGCGGAAGGGGGAAAAAGATAGAAGAGTAAGATGCCGATTCGGGAGTCGTCCTTCTCACCTTTCAAATCAAATCCCACTGTCACAAAATCATCAAAGCAGTGAAATTTATATGAATAAAAATATCTAGTGGTTATTTCCTGCATGAACCTATTCCATATACATTGGTGTTCAAAATGCGAGAATTCTCACTGTTGATTAATCCTCTCCAGAAATATTGGACAGATTTTAACGACTTTACGTACATAGGAAACTTTTATCTATTACTAAGAAATAACATAGATATCAGGATAAAGTTTATTCAGCATATTAATTGATCTTTATGTATATAATGTTGTGAATTTCAGTTTTTAATATTGATTTGTTATGTTTCAGAAAGCCATACATTGAAATAACCCGCAGAAACGTTCATTAGTTTTTAAATTAACGTTACAGTTTTATTATTACCAAAAATTAATAGATACAGAGAAATTTAATTTTCATTTATCATTCTTAACACACACATTATATACACACACGTAGTCACTAACCAGAGTTAAATATTTCTTTCAGCGTTTCTTGACTTTTCGAAGGCCGTCATTGTTGAACTCTGCAGATTGAACTCCATCTTCTTCGTATTGTGGGTTACTTTAATCTATTCTACCTGATATAAATAAATCGACATGAATAACTGTAATTTACATCATTACGTAATTCGATCTTCGTCAATGAACTACCTCTCCTCCTTATTATGGGGTACTTGAATCTGCAGCTACTTGAAATAATTAAATCTACGTGAATAGCTGTAATTTACATCCTTATGTACATAAGGAGCAATTAATATTCAGAATAAATCTTGTGCAGATAATTTGATTATTTCTCAGTAATAATTAAAACTTAATGATACCCTACAAAGTTGATACATTTTCTTAATAAAAAAAAACCGTACCACAGTTATTGTACACACGCATGACCATGTGTACAGCTCATGAGAATATAGAAGTCAAAAAGAGAGACAACCCCATAACTTGGCTAATAGGGTGCAGGTTCCTCTTTTACAGCTTTTACAACGTTAATTTAAACGAGACAGTTTAAGAGGCCCTGTTGACCCACTCTTTTATTTGCTCTGTTTTTAGGTCCTGGATGGTTCCTGGAAAGGAAAAGAGAGTTGTGCAACTCCAAAAGCATCTTAAATATGCTCTATAAATTTAAGTCTTGGAGATTTTCCTGGCCACTCCATTGGGCACATTGCAAAAATTTGTTCACCAGATGAGCCCTATGAACGAATGTTATCATTCATAAAAACAAAATTAGTTTGAATGAAAGAAATCATATTATTTAGAAACATTAGTTTTGCCTTTCGTTCAGTACTTTTCGAGAAATTCGACTGAATATGCAAATTCTCTAGATTTTGAATGCCACTGTACAAATGAATCTCTGGAAGAATTATTAAGCAAGTGCTCTGGTATTGTTTTTAGGAATAATTTCGCATAGAATATCTATGTTTTAAATCATTCTTAAAATTAATTTTCTTTCAGGGTTGTTCATGTATCCCTGAAGCGTGTACTATAGTTTGAAAACAACAGTTAGATATTCTTAATTATTTTAATGTACTTGAAATAGATCTCGAATCTCTGTTTTTTTACTTTAAAAATGAATGTGAATCAGGATATCAGAATTAATTTACGCAATAATACGTATACATAAGGATGGGCTTTAACTAAGAATTTTTTAATAATTTATTAAAGTAATCAGGAAGGGAAAAAAATCCTTTCAATTTTTTAAAATAGTAGCATCTTTCAAAAAAAAAAAAAAAATTTTTTAATTATTTAAAGAAAAAATGTAAAGCTTAAAAGTAGTTTAAAGCTTTTCGCCCAGTCATTTTTTTTTTTTTTTTCGTTTTCCATTAAAAATATGTATCTGGAAAAAATTATAAAGAAAAAAAATTTCTGTGTAATTAGTTATTTTTATTTTAATTAGTCGAACTTGTAAATGAAAACGATCTTCTACCACGTCAAAAAGCCGGAAGTAATTTAATTATATCCGGTATATATTCCCTATTTTTCTTTACACCTATTTGAGCATTTCTTTTTAATCTCCGTGAAAAAAAATCAACAAAAGCTTCAAAAAATAAAACGAAGGGAAAAAACTTCTAGAATAAAAAAAGGGCATGAAAAAAAAAATACTCTTCCGGAGAACTGAAACATTCGGGGGGGGGGGGGGGGGCACTAAGTTTATCTCGAAAAAGAATTGCTGAAAAAAAAAACTATGATAGCGAGCAATCCCCCCCCCCCTTCTAAATCCAAACAACATACTTAACGAAGGAGAAATTGAAGTGGAAAAAAATACCAAAGATCCTAAACTAAATGATGTTAATGAAGAAAAATAATTAATGGATTTTTCGCGCTCGCTTAATCCAATCGAGGCGTAAAATGAATCCTTTTTAATTTTCCTCTTTTTATAAGCCATCGCAATTCTTTTGGCGAAGCGGATTGAATGTTTATGCGCAACAGGAAAACGCTTCTTTGGCGACCGCCCCGCAAAAACACGCCCCCTTTCATGTTTTTTTGTTCGCTCTTCCCTCCCCTTCTAATTCAGTGTTCGCGCTTCCAACTTGTCATTAGCGCTCGTTAGGGAAACTGTTTTTTCCACAGCGGCCATGTTAATTAGCGTTCCGCCATTTTGGAACTTGGCGACGGACGCGTGTGGAAGACGGAAAAAAAAAAAAAAACTTCTTAATTGGCGACAACGGCTTCTTTTGTTTTGAGAAGCAGGATTTTGGCACAATAGAGGCGGTCGCTTTGTTTCGGCACTCATTAAATGAATAACGAGGTGCAGAAAAAATTTGAATCTTTTATTCGAATGAAAAGGGTATGTTTCGTTCGGGGGCGGAAAGAGAAATGTCTTTGGGGACCGTTGCGTTGTTCTAAAGCAAGTGATTTAACTGGATACTTCTTTTGGCTTTAATTTAGGCGATGAATTTTTGAAGATTAACAACATTGTGCTTCTAACTTTCGAAATCTGCGACGCACTTTGTTCAGAATGGATTTAATTAACTGCTATTAAACTTTATAAGTGTCTTTTTTTGCGCTCACTCTTTCGCTTTCTACTTTTCTGTTGTGATTTTTAGAAGAACTTTCTACCTAATTATTCTCTTGGCGATAAAACTGGAAATGTGTTGAGCTAATTTCCAGCATATTTTGTTATTGTTTGTTTTGTTATTATACTTTTATATTGTCGAGAAAGTCTTTTGTCAAAAAAGATTTCCATTGATTCAAATGAATTGAGTCTGGCTGTGACTAGGTGTATAGTTACTCTAAAAAGAATTCATGAGATATAGAAGGTGATTTGGAAGAAAAATATTATTTATGTTTGTTACTTTTATTTATATCTTAAGATAATCAACTTGAAAATTTTTAAATGGAAAAAAATGGTTCCGTTCAAAGATAAATAACTTTGTAATTTACTCAAAAATTAATTGTTTAGGATCTATTTCATTCAAATATGTAGTCCGTGATTGTCAATATTATGTAAATTGAAATAAAGTACGGATATGATTCTAAGAAATCAGCTTTAGAATACGTTATGGTAGATATTCCTGAGGCTTCAGTAACAAATCATGACGCTTATGAATATTCGATATTACATTAAAAAAAAAACCCCTTTAATTTTCTCTTAAAATTATTTGAAAAAGAAATTGTATGGCAGAAAAGCACCTCTGGTCAAAGAAACGTGCAACAATGATTAAAAAATTATAAATTGTCGGTAATTTGAGTCTTTCGGCGACAATTTTTCAAAGATGCTACAATTAGATAAAGGTACTTGTATAAAGTTATTTTTAATGCTCAAAATAAACTTTTTTTTCTGGGATATTTCTAAGAATTTTAGACTTTTAAAAAAAAAAAAAAAAAAAAAAAATAAGTCTAATTTATTTGTAATAAATTTTACAGTTTTCTTCTACGGTACTGTTACGAGGGACGAGGGTACTTCATAAAGAAGCCATGTTAAGAACAGGTATGGAGTACTGTCCAGTGACCGTTTTTTCCTTTCTTTCTTATTCCGAAAAATCTTAACCACATTTTCTCCAATTGTCTTCGCTTGCTTTCAAGCAGACTCATAGAAGCAAGCCGTAGGTTTGATTGTTGCTTGATTTCCTAATGATGAATCCAAGTTTAATTAAAATGTATTAGGAGGAATCCAGGTCTCATCGACGCAACAGCTATCAATTTGTTTTGATCTGTGAGCAAATGACTTCCAGATCAAAACTAATTCCTGAATCCACTTAAAAGAAGGCGGCACACAGTGGTAATATTATCTGTTTTATTAATGCCATCTGTCTTCAAAAATAGGTACATTTTGAACCCCTTTGACATAATTTTAATATTCAATTGAGCTTTTTATTAATTTGCTTAGTCATTTACGTTTATTTTTCTGATTTCTGATTCCCATTTATTATTTTTTTTAAACTTCAATATATATTATCCATTCTCATACAACATAAATCATTACATTAAATTTATATTGTAAGTCCGTACATTAAGCGGATTCACCGAATTTATATGGAATCTTTTATTCGAAGGAAAAAAAAGGGGGTGGGGGTAATCAGACAAGGAGAGCGATAAATTTATATTCAACTAAAAAATTTATGTTCCATTATAAACTCATGGCTTATGCATACATATTTTTCGAAGAAGTTATTTTCTCAAAAGATCTTCTTTTGAAAGTTATGATGTACAGTAGTCAATGGAGAACACTATATGCTGACACTTATGCTTATTCAGATGAAATCCCGTGGGTTGTGTGATATTAAGTGACCATCTTGTTTTCATTTCCGACATTCATACACGGCGTCAAATCTTGTTGCCAGGAACCATCTGATTCATTGGTTTGATGGACCTCCGGGTAGTGACCGCGTCACAATCCTCATGAGACGTGTCCAGAGCTCGAGCGAGATAAGTGGATAATACTTTACCTGTCAAATGCTGTTGGATAACATTGCAATAATTGGGATGTCTTGGATAAGTAACGAACATATACACCATTCAATTATATCAGTTGTAGGTGAAGAATAAACCTCGAAATAGACTATTTGATTAAATGGGAAAAATTATTTTTCAACAATTTTGTTTTTGAACAATTTATATCTCAATATCATGCAGATTGTTTTATTTAGAATTTTATTGCTGTCTGTTGTAAGTCCAGTATTTATATTTAGTTCGTGTGCATTGGTGTATTGTTACGTAACGAGCATTTTTCTCCAGCAAACCTTCGTTCGCTTTAAAATTGGATAAAATTACAAAATCTTATTCACGATAATACCATACTTCAAATAAATTCAAAGTTTTTGAGATCTCTTATGTCTTCAAAAAGTGAGTTGTCATGAAACATTCGTCAATTTCTTGTCTTTCACTCCAAGTATAAAAAATTTTAGCTTTGCTTTTCGTTTGTTATTGCCATTGCCGTATGATCTAGTCGATGGCTTAACCAAATCCTCGAGTTCGAAACTTTTCAAGAAATCATGAACAAAACAAGGTGTACTAAATGAGTTTTCTCTGTCAAGCCTCATTCAATTTAAAAGATAATTGAAAGAGGCCAGAGCAGAATTTCAAATAGTGCAGGTCAGATGGTCTCCCCCTCCCCCCGGTCAAAAGTAAAGTTCTTAATGTGTCCATTAGCTAATCTACAAAGAGTGTTTGGGTCATTTCTATTTCCTTTAATGGTGAGGGCATATCAAGGAGCTAGCATATAATAGGTACTATGCATAAGTGGGAATCCTTTATTGCTGAATAGAAAATTTTAAATTTTAAACAGATTTCAGGGTCTATGAAAGAGCGTTTGATAGATAAGAGGTATCTTTCTAGGCTGGGATATCAACACTTTTATTATCTTATAATCTCATAAGAGACGGTATCCATTGAAAGTAAACTTTAAGTTCATGAGAAAGATGTTTGAAGGTTTCAAGAGTCAGAACACCAGTCCTATCACCAATCTCAGTACAATCATTAAGGTATTGGATGACATCATTTCTTAAAAACTCGTTTTAATTTATTAAATTTAAATGTTAATTTAAATGTTAGTTTAAACATTAAATTAGATGTTTAATTCGTTAATTTTTAAGCCATTTTAATTTTAGCAGAAACTATTCAAAGCAATTTTCATGGTATAATTTGAGTCTTGGCTGTGTTTAATAATTTTTCATTAGCTACTTGATATATTTTAATACATTTTAAAACTTAAATACAGTCGTAAGTTGTTTAATTATAGCCTCAATTAACGACGCACTTGGTTAACGATGAATTTCTGTAAACAAAAAAAAAATATTTTGCCTAACAATGCAGGCTTTGACTTAAGACGCCTCGTCGTTTGCTCCATTTTGTTTCAGTGCCTTTGGTTTGTTTTAAGATATGTAACTCTAAAGACAAAAATTTAAGTAATTTAAGCATGTGTTTAAGCACATTCCGAATCTTTGTAAGCGATTTAAATATCTCATAAGATATTGCGATGTTCCAGTAACCAAAAAATTCAATTCAAGCATTGAAGATTCATTTTATAAAATATTCCTGTATTGATAAAAAAAAATGCAACACAAAAATATAAATTAGTACAGTATAATGATATTCAAGAAGTTGGAACGAGCTACTTTAGTAACACTCTTTCGCTTATTTGTTTTATTAGCACTTGAAGAACATTTGCTGGGCATCGAGAACATTTTACTGTATGTTCACAGTTGTAATATTATGCAAACATGAAATGTAATCCGTTAGAAAATAATAAATAATGTGCTGAAATGAAAACTGAAAGTTAAATAAATGGGGTAAAAATGCGTGCAGCACTGTTTCGTAACATGGAGGTCAAATTTAATAAATTCCGGAATCCATTCGAAAAAATACGAAAGGGAAAGGTTCGATCTGTACCGAATTGTAGAATATTCCGAACCATTGAATGTTAGATTAAATAGAGTTAACTATAGTGATTCGATTTCACATACTCCACAGTTTTGAACTTCTGTGTTGGTCTATCCAAATGTTAGTCAAGGCACGCATTGATTGAGAAAAAAAACTTCATTTTTATAGACAAACATGTATTTGGATTGCAGTTGTTCCACGAAAGATAGCATCGATTTGAATAAATAGTTTGGGTAACGCGGCGTAACTGTGCTGATATACGGCTATTAAGAAAGATTCGCTTTGAATTTCAACTTTTATCACTACATCGCCAAGGTATGGCTCATAAAGTCAATAAATTCATCATCTTAAATAGAAACATACTTGACAGCATCAAATATTAACGGTTAAAAGTTTTTATTGACTTTCGCAATGTGAATTATCTTAAAACGGAATATTTTTAGTATTTTTTAAATATTATATAAAAGAGCAACAACCTATAATTTGATAACAAAAAGCCTTACTTATTTTTAATATAGTATCTATAGCCTCTTTAAGACTATGAATGAAAATGAAAATAATTGTTTCAGGTATTTGAATTTTAATCACGAAGATTACGATAGCTCTCTAATATTTTAACAGATTTACGAGGAACTGATATTCTTCTGGATATCGTTGATATTATTTTAAAACACTCGCGGAAGCAATGAATCCATCAAAGTTTTTTTGGGTGCCGATAGATATTTTACAAATCCTTCACAATAATTTTTTCCACTTATTTTAGTATATATAATTTTGAGATTAAGCATTGTTATTATTCTCTACTAAGTGCAAGAATACTGTGAAAACTGTAAGAAAGTTCTACATTACAGGAGACGAATAAATTTTCAGTTGGATTCCTATCCGGAGATTACTTGGGCAGTGTAAAACTGAAATATTATTGTCTACTAAGAAACTTGTATGCCAAAATGTTGAATCATGCATTAAGACAAAATCTTCACCATTTGGGAATTATTCTTGAAGCTGGAACGTTAGACGAGTTCGCAATACTTCACTGTATTAGTCTCGCCTGATTATTTCTCGCATAAAGTGAACTAAATCACTTAGTACTGATTAATAATCACACCAAAACTTTGACGAAATGCTTTACCACTTCGACAATGGAATCAGGATGAAAGTTTTCCTCTCACAGCGTCACTGAACAAAGATACTCTTATCTACTAGAATTTCAGACGTCTGACAAGCGCAAATAAAATGTACAAAATAAAATTGTACGTGCTTGAAAAAGCAGTCGAAACAAATCTTAACAACTTATAATTTTCTCAATAATTTACAATAATCTTAATAACTTATTTCATTTCAGTCTTCAACTTTCATGTGGTGATGTTTTTGAGCCCAGGCAAGACATTTGCATCATTGTCTCGGTAATTTTTTTTTCTTTTTCTTTTCTTTTACTGGACAATATCCCGACCTTTTTTTTTTCTTCTGGTAGCCATCTTTGGATGGTTCTTTTAGAAATACCAAATCGGCTTCTTAAATAAATTGAGTTAGTCTAGTTGCACTTTTTGTTTCTATTTTCTGAACAAATGTTCCTAATTATTCTGTCAGACCGAGTCTTTTTCCTGACTTTAGTTTCCGATAAACCGTCTTAATTTTATCCCTTAAGTTAATCCTTATTTTGTTAACAAATGATTTGGAAACACCTTAAACATCTGCTACCTTCATTTGGATATGTTCTGTTTGCAAGATTTTGCAAGAAGATAGTTTTTATCTCGCATTTCTTCTATAGAGAAAGATTTGCATCTCCCCTCCTAAATAGATTAATAAAATAAGAATATTCTGTAGAAAAGTAAGATTCCTCAAAGGGGATGGTTCTTATTGGCTAATTGTTGAAGTGGGACTTATGATTCTAACGGAGCATACAAACTCAACAGAATGTTTGGATTGAGATCCCGCGATGGGGTACTCTATATAATTCTTTAATTTTTAATACTGAAGTCAAAAACATTATTATTTCAAGTACAGTAACACCTAATATTAAAAATGAATAATTATTTACACGATTCAAAAATAATTTCTATAAAGATGGACAGTGTCCATCAAATGAACCACTTCTGATTGCTTCAAATGTAAAATCGTCAAATTATGCAAATATTAATTAATCTATCCACATTAATTTGGCAATTCACTGTAGAACCTACTTTTCATTTTATCCATCAGAATTTAAATACTAAGCTGTTTTTAAACTATTACAAAGTTCGAATGAAAAGTAATGTTTCCATGATTGAGATTTTTTTTTTTTAAAAATTTTTACCTGAAAGTTACATGTCTTCTCTATGTAATGCGTTATAGATTTTATGAAGTACTAAGAGGGCTAATTTTTTACACTGAAAAAGAGGACGAAAAAATTTATGAAAAAAGTATTGTATAAATAAATGAAACATTTTATTAATTCAAATTAAAGAATACACTAATAATGTTAGCATCCCTTTTAATTATTTAATTTAACGAGTGTTTTTCCATTAAATGAATAGTTTTTGTCAATATATTATTTTCTAACAATATACTGGAAATTTCGGGGCAAGAAATATCCTTCATATTGAATTTGATGGTAGGCGCTGCAGCTAGAGTATAGACATTCAATCTTAATATCTCGCTTGTCCAAAAATCATTAGCAATGAAAAAAAAAAAAAAACTTTCAACTGCAGCATTCAGGACAGTACAATGTAAATTCAACTCGAATAATGAAATTTTCATATGGAAAGTGTTTATTTTTGAAATAGTTAAATATTTCTACCCATCTTTTATTAATTTCAATACGTTGATTTTCCCATTGTTCTAATTTTCGTAATTTAAATATATATTCAGTCTTCTAATTTCTGCAAACATACAATTGTCATCGATTTTAATATCAGACATTTCTTTCGATAAAAACTCAACACAATTTTCAATGTCTGCCCAATTTGCTTGTGATCACGTCAAAAACACCTTTGAAAACTATTATTTCCTGTGCTATTAGTTTCAGACCATTCTTCTACATTTTGGAAAGATGTTTGGTAAAAGTTTTGCACTTCTTTGGTACACTTATTCATTATACTCGGATTTGAATCCTCTAAGTTTGACAAATTTCTTTTTGTTAATGGAAGAAGTTTTTCTTCAAATCCTGATTTCTATCGAAGGACAAAGTCTTACAAAGTAAGACAAACTTCTGTAACTGAAAAATCAACTTCAATCTTTTGTGGAAAATAGATGCATGATTATGTACAAAACTACATTAATATCTCCGATAATTCATAATTGAAAAAAGATTCCAGTATTTTAGGACATTTGTCTAAACTTAAAAAATATATGAATGGAGATGCTCAAATAATTGTAAAACACACTCTATAGTAGGTGTTTGAGCTACTCATCTAACTTTTGAATATTCTAAAAGTTTTTTGTATTCAACATTTGTGTTTGGAGCGGCATCTCTGAATACACAGATTAACAGATCAGTTTTAAAATATAGAAAAGAAAAACGGGAAGGAGAACAATCTTCGAGGAAGGACAGAACCAACAAAAGGACTGCCCTCCCTAAAGGAGGCCGATTGGTCACCTTCTTTGTGCACCTTTTTCTACAGACTTGCACCAACACCTGACTAGTCGAGCAGACTAATCGTAGAAGAATTCCGATGATGGTTCTTTCACAGAAGTCGTCACAAGAAAATTCATGTTCCTTAAAGCGCGCTTTCATGTTTGGAAAAAGTCGTGACATGCAACGATGACAACAGCTTTATCTCCGTTAGGATTTCACCACTCCAACAACACCTGGTAATAAAAAAAAAAGCTGCATACATGATACATGTAGCAATCTTTCGGGTACAACAAGAATTGTGAAATCGTGCAACAAATAAAAAAAGCTAAGATTATAAAGACATTATATATTTTTTTGATGATAAAATACCCCCAAAATAAACTTTACTGCGAAAATTTCGGGATCTTAACAATAGCTGAATGGGGAAGTTGTCTGAAAGACAAGTGAAGGAGGTCACGTGACGGAAGTTTCAAAATTACGAACAATTACAGCTCTTGAGTAGCTTAAGAACAACGTCAATTTAAATTAACTGACTACTTTCTCTATAAAAGTAGCTTTGTGCAAATAAGATATAAGATTTCTTTATATTCGGGATAGTGTTACTCAGAAGTAGAGTATTTTCCCCATCGTTCTGAGATTGTAAGGTTCAAGACTTAAAAATTAAGAACAAACTAGACATTTTAAATTCCGTTATTGATACAGTTATTTAATATCAATGAAAAATATGAAGTTACTTTTTTTTCCATTTTGAGTTATTTTATTATTAAAAGAATTTGATAAAACAAAACCAGCTGTAAACATTTTTGTAGAAAAGTAACTATTTGTTAATTTATTTTGAGAAACAAATGATAAAATTTGTAGTACAATGTTAGTCATCTGAGAGTTAAATATCTATCTTCATTAGATATTTTTTTTAAAAAAAATATTTATTTTCAGCTGTACTATCAGAATTGTATACAATTCTATCTATGTATAGAATTCTACCTATCAATTTAAAGTTTATTTAGTTTTAAGAAAAAGAACGTGGAAATCGAAAGAATTAAATGTATAAATATTTTATCTTTTAAAATGTTAACGAAATAAAATGGCTAAATGCAAAGCCTGCGTCGTTTGCACACGAAATGGGGGAGCGAAGTATCAGCACTTTAATAATTACGCATTAAATATGCATTATGCTACAGTGGGTTATATAAAAATATTTAACAGATAAGCGTAATAAAAGTTATTTAATTATTTCTTTTGTAAATTCTCAAGGAAAGATATGAAAAGATTACATTTTTTTTCTAAATTAAAGCATTCCCCCAAAAATATGTTCAATGCGATCTTCAAAGAAAGTTTTTGCTAATTTAAAAATTAATGCTACAAAAAGTGATATACGTAATGTTCAGTTTGGAATGCATAGTTAAATTTAAGAAATTATATATTTTTGGATAAATGATTATCGATTTTGAATCTAAATATATAATTAATTTTTTTAATAATGTGACCTATTCTAATGTAAATGGAATTACATTTTGAATAATGAGAGTAGTTTTATTTTGAATTAATTTAGTTTAAATTAATTCAAAGTTAATTACATTCAAAACATTTCAAATAATCAGAGTTATCGCAATAAAGAAACGTAATACAGTTTTCAGTGAAAAATGAAAATTTCAGAAGAGTAAAAACTGCGAAATGTCATTTTCTTTCATTTTGGCAACTATGTATTTGAATGCTACTGATAATAATTATCAGATTTTCAAAGCACATCTGATAGATAATATTAAAAAGACACGTTAAATTAAGTATAAAATGATAGCAATGAAGTTCTGAACTGACGGATTGTTCATTAACGTCACAATTAGAAGCCATACGAGAATTGTTGGCGATAGACATTTTTAACTTAGGTCAAAAGAGACAATGAACATCTCCCTCTTTATACCTCCACACCATACCAATGGGATAACTTACTTTTTCGACCGATTTAAAGTGCATTATCCCCACATAATGAGTAAATATACACATAAAGAGCTGGTACCTCACATTCTACATATACGCCATACCAATGCGTAGACTTTGAGCTCTGACTGAATTATTTCCGATATAAAAGAAATTCAGTTTATGTCTATGCATATCTTTTTGTGACAACTAGGCAATTCACTAATTATAAACGTACTCACTAAACTCTTTTTGATGCAATGGATTTGTAAGATTTGGTTTCTTTTTTAACAATTATGATTTAACTTTTTTTTTTTTTTGATAACTTTGCTAAATACAAATTTTGAATGTATGTTTTCGAACACAAAAACTTTACTGGGAATAATAGCCTTTGTGCATGTGACTCCATATCCCATAAAAACAGTCAAACACATAAACTGAATTTTTCTAAATTTTGTTGGATAATAAATATAAAAAACATTAATAGTTTTCAACATCACAGATAATTTCAAACAACCTTACAAATTTTAATCATAAGGATAAATTTGAAGGGGGATAAAAGCTAATAAAAGATCAAATGAAACGGAAAAGCGGAAATTTCAAAACGCAAATTTTATCATATTGATAGATAAGGCAACATCTGTGTTTGGAAAAAGAAACTCATCATAAATTAAAATAGTAAATATTTTTTATTTGATAAATGAAAATATTTTTAGTCCATAATTCTATTTTATTAGTTACTATAAATATAGTTTAATGATTCATTGTAAAAGTAATAAACATAAAAATCAATCAAAGATAATTCATGAAAAAAAATCAGTTAAAAGTTTATATCAATCAATTAAATGATATTATGGTATTATGTAAATGTAGTTTTCTTGTTTTTATTTTCAAGTTATAAGAAAGCTTATAATTAAATATTTTTATTTTGTATCCATATTTTAATCAATTAACTATATTTGTTGTTCATTATTTACAGACTTAACTTTTCAGTTAAAGACAGTTTTTGTAGTGATTTTTTTTAAATGACTCAAACAGAAAACATTTTCAGATTTAAAAAACAGTGCAACATAAAGGGCATTTTCTGATTTTGCTAACATGCGCAAAATATCATGTATTTTTCGTACTCGCGATGGTTTAACAATCCATTACTTCCCTGCATACACGCTTCATAACCTTTGGCAGACAAAATTTAAAAATTAGTTTCATAGGAAGAGGAAAATTAGATAGTTATTGCAGGTTTCTAAATTTAAAGTGTTCATTATTAAAAAAACAAATAATATTATTGTTGTGAGGAAAATTATACTTTATGTACCTAAAGAAATTGTATTAATATCGGTCCCCCCCCCTTTGTGAAAAAGTGTCTATAATTTTAATTCTTTTCTCTATTTAGTGGCAAAGAGAGAAAGTAGATTCAACTATGATTGGTTGGTTTGGTTTATTAACGTAACACACACTAGAAGGAACACGAGGGTTATGAAATTAAAGCTGTAATTGTGTCGTATGTAAATTGATATGTATTGTAAGGAAGTGACACTTCGTTAAGTGGCCTAGTGGTCATGGTCGTAGACTGGCGGCCAGCGGTTTTTGTCGAGTCGTGGGTTCGAGATCTGTTGCCACCAAAGACCCACCGTGTAGCCGGGACTGATGCAAGTTAAATATGTCGTCTCTCAAAGTCCTTCCGTTGGTAAGGCGTGGAAGTTTGAAAAGGGAGATACTCGTTCAGGTGTCGTCGGTACTTTATCGAGATTCAAAATTACAAGGTCGGTCGCCTTACTTCGTATTACTTCTAGTGCGACATTAGTAAAACCAATAAATGGATCAATCCTAAATCCATGCATTTAATCGCGTCTATACTTACTTTAACGTTGCTGCAACGTAAATAAGCAATCACAATCCACTTCGTCAATTTTAAATACTATTGCGATACATATTCTGTGAAATAAATATGAAGTTAGAAAAAGAGATCTGACTTTATTATTCACAACTTTTAGAACAAAACTAATATAGATATGTTCTATCAAACAATCTTTTTGTTGCCATTTTGTAAAAAAGTTAATAAATTAAAAAGCAATGCGATTTTCAACAAATATCACTTACATCAATAGAAATTAATTTCACGTATGAAAATCTTTTTCAATGTATAATTAAAGTTCATGATGAGAATGAATAGTTCTTTAGCGAAAGAAAGCAATTTGATAAAGATCAACACTTGTGCTTTAATTTTGAAATGAATCTATCCTTTAGAAAATATTTCAGTTTTTTTTTAAATAAGATAATACATACATAATATCTCAGTATAAAAAAAAAAAAACGAATTAAGCATTTACATAAACGAACAAGTAATCATTATAAAAACACTTCTGAGTAAAATAATGTTTACTTATTTAAATTTCAAATTCTTATTGCTTACATTTCGGAATATTTATCAAAAACTTATTTTTTTAAGAATTTATTTCGATTTTTATCCTACAACTCCAATACGTATGTTGAAAATAAAATGAGGAAGCATATATTTTATTGAATGATGTTTGATAAAATTTCATGCTTTTTTGCCGCTTAATGGCTTCCATTTAAAAACAATTTCTGAAAAGTAATAAAAAAAGAGCTCATTTATCACACTTAAACATAAAGAAGAATACTACTTTAATAAGGGAAATATTTTTGAGCCACTGTATTTCTTAGATTGTATAAAAAAAGAAACATTTATCTAAATGCAACGTACTCGTATTCATGCTGTTACTAACCCTCAATGACACTTCTCTTTAATGTTACTCTAAAAGTTGGAAAGAAACATTTACAGAGGTTTTGTTGAATACCGAGGGAGAATAAGCAATGGGTGGCAATATGAAGGTTCTCGCAGATGCTCGATATCTCTATTAGGAAATATTTTATGGATTCTTCTGAAATTTATCCCGTGACTTTCCATCTGGCCGAGACACCTATCAATTTGCGAAGGTGCTGAGATGAAATAGACTGCTTTTGAAGTGCAAAATATTACTTCGAGTTTTGTCTGCATTACGAGTTAATAAGCTAGGGAGCTGAATATTACTAAAAGTGCTATATATTTGTTATCTATTTGTGTTGCTCATTTGTACAAGTGCTATTTACGATTCTATTGTGTTGCTAATCTGTATAAGTTCTGTTTTACTTGCGTTTGTGTTGCTGATCTGCACAAATGAAGTTTTTATTCCTATTTTGTTGCTAATCTGTACTGATGTTGTTTTTCCTGTTTCGCTGCTAATCTGTATTAGTTCTGTCCCTGAGCTTCGTCTTTTTCTGAATATTTGTGACTAAAGCGTCATTCTTCATTATCCTCCTTGTTGGACTCGTTCCACCGTATACCTTCACAGCGAATTTTAAAACAATACGCATACACAACTGCTCTTACTACTAAAGTATAAATCAAATATAAACACCTATCATAACAATAAAAAGGAAAGAAAAGCGAGCCTTGACCAAAAATATGAACCTCCACATTCACATAAGGGATTTCTTTTCATTTAAAAAAGAAACAACTCGGCATTTGACCCACGACGGAGGGATATAAATATCTATAAGGGGCAAACCCCATTAAGAGGCCGCCCTGAATAGAAGCCCCTAGGGAAGAGGTCGGCTGCCAGACCACAGCTGGGGCCTTTGGACATGTCAGGAATGGCCAATGGCAGCGGCTAAATTGCTCGTTTCTTTTTTTCAAAAGGAAACTGTTTGTTAGAGTATCCATGTAACATTGGATGCAGTAGTTGGTGCATTGTCACAAGCAGCGGTGTTTTTCAAGAAGCGCACTGATAACGACGTGTACGTAATTATTTTGCATACCGAAAATAAAATTCTCATTTTGAATTTTATCACGCTATTTCTACCTTTCTCTTTTTTAAAATTTTTATTCTTTTTTTTTTTTCTTTATTTGCATTTTTATTTTGTTTTAATTTATTCGTTTATTTTTATTTTATTTACATGTTTATTAATTTTATTCAAGTGCTCTTCGCTTAAAGAGTCTTGACACCTGCATTAATTAATGCAGTCGCTTCACTGTGGTAAATTGATGAGTTTTTGTTTATTTTAAAAACACATTAGATTATTGGTTTATAATGTTCCTTTAATAATGATCCACGGAATAAAATATCATTAGGATTTCCATATGAGTAGCAGCGTATCTTGGAGAATGTGTCTATATTATATAGTGTGTTTTTCTCCCAGTACGTTAAATGATAAAAATAAGTTGTTGTTTTTTGTAATTCTAATGATAAAAATAATTTTTTTACAAATATTTTCATGAATTTTTTGATTCGATATAATTCATACCGTGGATTATCTAAAGAACAATCTGATTATTCTAAATAAAAATAGCTGCAAGTGTTTTATTGTATTACATAAAGCATATTATTATTCTTCAGATTGAAAAACTTACAAAGGATTATTATTTTGATTATGTTGGAATAAATCCTTCAATAAATCAGAGAATAAAATAAAGCATCTTTGAATTATATGAGAATAAAATGTAGCTGAGAGCATTAGAAACAAGCTTGAAATAATATTGTATAATAGAAATATGTTAGTAGATGAGTGATGCATATGTAATCTGCAGAAAGCAATAAATCATTTCACAGTACTAGAAATAAGCATTTTCAGTATAAATAAATATTTGTAATTTTATACAAGGTAATGTACAATTTTATATGCAAGCATTTATACTTTTTCAAAGGGAAATAAAATTGCTAACCTTAATTGATCAAAATGAAAATAATTGAAAAAGGTAACTAATAATGAACATAAGAATGAACATAAAGGTTCAAATGAACATGAGAATATGTTATTAATTTACAGATTGAACGGAACAGATAAGTCATATATTCAAACAGCATATTACAAATTATATATATATATGTGTGTGTGTGTGTGTGTGTGTGTGTGTGTGTAACGCCGTAATTTAGGACTACCTTCCATGCACTATTAAAAGATAGCCAGAGGGCGTTACATGTTCTTTTGGTTAGAAGCGCAAGCACGAAGGAGGGAAACTTCGTTAGCAGAATGATGGAGTGATAATCGTGAATATGTGTTTTATATATGTTTTGCATCCTGTCTTGTGTTGAGGAACGTGTCGAGCATTAAATAATATTGGTTCCTGAAACCATCCGGCTGTTCATTATTTTGTACTGAAATAATAACAACATTAGAGGAATGTATGTATATATATATATATATATATATATATATATAACGGCAAAGACGTGTCGCTATCTCAGTATGCACTTCACCTACTCTTTTTTTTCCCTCTTTTTTACAGGTACAGCGCAGATCAGTCATATCCCACCTGGATATAATTTTTTTTTCGGGTAATGAGATCTACTATCTTATTTTATGTGTAGTGTCTACCATTCATATCTATACACAAATCCATATAAACTATTATAGTTATTGAAGATATTCAGTTCTAGTAAATAAAAAGGTTCATTGAATTTTAAATATGATTTACTTAGGTTAATATAAACAAGATTTTACAATGAACATGTTGTCCATTGAAAGTATATATATATATATATACAAATCTTTTTTAACAAGATAGATACGTTCCTCAGAAAACCATGCAAAAATATTGGTATAAAAAACACATGTGACATATGGTAAATTTGGGGATATATTCCCCAACTTTAAGAAATCGTGTAAGATAAGAAAAACTATAAATATTTTCCCAAAAAACCTTGCAAAAAAAGTAATAATGAAAATGATATTGCATATGTATAAAACAAAAACAATTCATTTTTATTATAAAAAATTTTTTAATTAGTGTACAGTGAACATTCAGTCTCTTGGTACATACAACATATAAAAATTCAAATTGAAATTTGGAATAAAACTACTAACTAACAACTATTCGTCGTTATTTGATAACAAGTGTGCACGTTTATTACAAACTGGATCAAAATTGTATATCAGTCAGATATGTCTAGCACAACTGTCGGCTTTTTGATTCAAATGAAGGATTTCTTTTGTTATTAACGGCCTCTGTTGGTTTTTTTTTTTTTTTTTGTTATTACAAAGACTGTTATAAGGTGATGTTTTTTTGGTTTCTCAAGTTGTTTTTATAATTCTTGATAGCCTGTTACACAAAACTTAAGATTACTTTGAAATTTTAATGGACGTTCTATGTCAGGATCAAGAGTAAGAAAATGTTTCATGCTTGTAGCAAATTTCAAGCTTCCGTAATTAAATCAGCTGTTAATAGCTGAACTTCATCTTCGACTTCGTCATTATATACTTCCTTCTTATCATAAACTGTCATAAATTCGATCAAATCGTCCTCATCCAAAGGGCTTTCTAGCATCAATTCTTTGACGTCAGCTGTCTGCATATAGTTGAAACCTTCGCCACCAATTGCATTTGATCGAGTTAAAATTTCAGAACACACGGCTGATTTTTTACTGCGAAACTTCCACTTTTCACGCCTGCTGGAAATTTCTTTTCTCCCAACAAGCATTTAAGGTCGATTGGGGCAACTGTTTGATGGCAAAAAAAGCATGAGTAATAAAATCCATAAAAGTAAACTTTCTCGATGCTTTCATGACAGTCAAATTTCTTTCTTCCGCTGAGTCTAAAAT
This sequence comes from Nephila pilipes, assembly GCA_019974015.1. Lineage (NCBI taxonomy): Eukaryota > Metazoa > Arthropoda > Arachnida > Araneae > Nephilidae > Nephila > Nephila pilipes. The sequence continues at coordinate 1,880,622 of BMAW01064530.1, read as the reverse complement.
ATATTTAAGCGTTTGAAATATGTAGTTCATTTTACATGCTACTATATTACCCTGATCGAGTGGCTGAATCAAAGAGGTGGTATTGAGTGGTAAAAACAGCATTAGAATATTTGGGAACAAAAGTTTGGGGATTTGTGTTAGAACAGAAAATTTGTGTAAAAAAGTACATTGTTGAACCGTGCTATTTCAAAATCATGTAAAAAAAAGAGTTGAGTATATATATATATATATATATACTAGCTGATACCCGCCCGCTTCGCTGGGCAGACGATAATATTATATTTTGGAACCTATACATAAAATATCAAGAAAATTGGAGCATTGAAACGACCTTTGTGTTCTCTAGATGGTTTTTTATCGGCATTAATTATAACCTTGAACTCCTTTTGGTCTTTAGGAACTGAATCAACAGCAGCTTTGAAATCGTGAATATACCTGTTATGTTCATGTAGCTCCTTTTGTAATTGGCTAATTCTGGCTTAACACCTGGGAAAATATTACAACAATGAATGTTTCTTTCACGTTCATCATCAAAGAGAAAGTAAAACTGAAGAAAAGAAGGTTGTTGAGGAGGCTCAGCCAATAGGCTACCTATCCTGTGGTATACCTGGCCCTGGACTTTAAATGTTGGCATAAAATTTCCTTCCTTCAATTCTTTTGCTCCGAATGACGTCATCTGAAAACATCCATTATACTTGCGAATTGTAGAAAGAAAATGTTCTGAAAGCTGATCCTTATGGCTAAAAAGACTATTCAAAGGTTCAGGGAAGGATCTAATAACAGGAAGAAGGACTTGACCACCACTCCAGCACATTCCTGGAGGTTCTTCTATCCTTTTAAAGCACGGCACCTCGAACAGGGCAAACGTTTTCCGATACTGACAATTTTATCATTTGAATAGTCAATATATATTTCATATTTAAAACCAGACAAATTTTTGGAAGTCCATGGCGCTAAATTAACTTTTGATCTTTTATCATTGTATTTAATTACAGCTGCCTGATTCACGTGGGGGGTATTAGAAAAGTATTTTCTTACGCTCTATGTACTTCAGGATGGCTTTTAGTATATTTTGAAGCAGCTTCTCTATGTTCTTCAGGATGACTTTGAATATATTTTGTAGCAGCTGGTCTTACTTGTTTATATCTAATTGAATTAGTGAATCTTTTTCTTCATTTCTTTTACCTTTATTTAGTTGAAGAGAAATTACATCATTAATAATTGATTCACTTGAACTTGAAAAATCAATGTTAGATATTGATTGAGTCTTTGAAACTAACACAGACACATTTTCTTGAGGCTGAAACACTAAAGATGACACATTTTCTTCATTTTGTTTCACATTATCATAACCAAGAATAACTTTACTTCTATTTGTTAATCCAACTATTTAAATAAAAAATCAAAATGACTACTATTACAGTTTCCCGTAAAACGTAATATTTTTTTCCCCTGAATTGTTTCCCCAACAGAAGCTATAAGGCAGCCACCTTGATAAACTTCGAACTGATAGGGAAATAGCTCTGCCGCCGCCATAATTTAGCAAATAGATCCATACGTGTTTGGCTTACACATTTCGGTAAAATATAAATCGTTAGTATTATAAGGGGCGCCAGATAGCATTTGAGGGTAGCATTTAAACCGATCCCAGTTGTCAAACACGTGAGAAACAATAATATTTCTCATTTTATACGCCATCGATATGTCACCGAACACCAGCAAAGACAGAGACGAAAATAAACATGCTCCGTCGCCAAGAATTTTAAAAACTTTGAAAGGAGTAGGTATTCCATCTATCCAAATATACTTAACATCCATTATTAAAATTATAACTGAAAAGTAAATACGAAAAATCAATTTGTATTAACCTACAATGAAATACTTTTCAAGTTAAGAAATATAATCGAAATTAATTTATTAAAATCAAATTATTTAAAAATTCAACAAAAAATACTAACAAAAAAATAAAGTACAGTAAAATTTTTTAGCAAAAAGTCACCCGTATTACGTTATCTTTTTTGCAAAGGGATAACTCTATTACGCTAGCAGCATATCTGTAACTGCAATTGAATAAGACAGAATAGCTCTTAAAAATCATAGCATTAAAAATAAATCTGTATTATGAAAACGATAAAATATCCAGCCATTTTAAAAAATCAAAAACGTTTATTTCCTAAAAAACAAAAACTAAAAATTGTCAAAATACAGAAGAAAAAAAACTTTGGCATAATATTTACATTAGGTTACAATTAATGCGTACATCGAAATAAATATTTTGATAGCTACTTATTTTTTTTATTAATGACATGAATAACATACTGTTATTATTCATTTGTTAAAAGCCAACTTCAATATCTTCGTAAGATTGCGTTTAGATTTACAAATGTAGTTTATCAATCATTATTAATAATAAAATACTTTTCTCATAAATTTAAAACATACGTCTAGGTTCCACAACAATAAAAAATTATCGTTTGCTCAGCAAAACCGAAATCAGCTGGCGAGCGAAATCAGCTGGGGTTGCCATAGTATAGCTTTTTAAAATTCACAATGCAAGGTCATTGAAATGCTTCGACTTGGCGGTGGAAGATATTTGGTGATATTTTGCAAAAAAGAGCCTCTTCTCCAAAATCTTGCCAATCATCCATCAGCGCTTCAATATTAAATTATTTGGTATTTTTCCATTTCCACGCACTTTTAAATCTTGCAAGTAAACTTTATTGATAGCGATATTTTGGTATACATTTAAAAAATGCTCATTCCGTTTGGCGTTGTGATTATGTGCCAATTTTTGGCGTCAAAGTCGCCAAAATGACATAACCGATGGGTAAGAAAAGATTAACCGATGGGTAAGAAAAGATTAACCGATGATAACTACATTTTGGTTAAGAATTCCGTAAAATCCGTTCTTAGTGAGCGTCTACATTGCAAAATGAGTAACTGTACCAAATTTCAAGTCAATCGGTTGAATAGTCTTAGAGATATCGTGATGAGTCAGTCAGTGGTATTTCGCTTATATATATATAGATATATATATATATATATATATATATATATTACAAAGCTGAGCTTAATGATATTAGCGTACAGGTAAAATTTCATGTTTTCTATCGCATAAAAAGTCTCATTTATTGTTGTTTCACAAATAAATCGAAAGTATTTTATAACATTTTTCACAACATATTATTAGATTATTTCAGTTTCTTTCTGAAATGTGCTATTTCCATTTATTAAACTTATGTAATGTTATAATCATTCATTTAAACATTATTGGGATATTTACAGTATTACAGCACTAGACTTGCAAGAAAAAGCAATTCTTAGAAAACATTATATTGAAAATTCCCTTACATAAAAACATTTGTACGTATTAAATACAATTTATCTTTTTAATTTAGGATGCTTATATAGTTTTATTGTATTATGAAAATATATAATATTTATCTCAAATATGTTGATCTTATTTCAAAAATAATCTGTTTTTTTATCCCGCGAGAACTTATCATAATTATTAAAATCAATAAATCAGTAAATAAATATATTCTTAGTAAAATATATTTCTTTGAAATATATTCCCAAAAGTTACTTCTAGTTCTTATATAAAACATAAATTTTTAGTTATTGAATGTGTGCTGGTATAAAATTTCAATTAATTTAAGTAATACACAAATATTTAAGAAAGCGAAAATTTTTTATTTTTTAAAAATAATGCCAAGCTGAAAATGCTAATTATTCAGGTTTATATGTAAGAAAAAAATAATACATATACATAATTCTTACTGCCATCATACCTGACTTAGTACAAATTAATTCCTGTTAAATAATGCAATTGTACGATTACATAAAGGATAGCAATGCTTGCACACATTGCAGTTGTACGATAACAATATAAAATGTATATATTTGTATTGTTTTTTAAATGAACTCTTTAGAATTATTTCTATTCTCTTTTTTCTTTGATAAATTGTTAATTTGAGACTTCTTGATAATTTTTCTGGCTTGTATCAATGTAGTAGAAATTAAAATGTAAAATAAACTATTTGTGTGGAAAATATAGCTATCAAACTGTAAAAAAAATTAAGAACATTTATTCATTCTTTCATAAATAGTTTTCTAATTAAGTAAATAATTTTAGTATTCCTGAGTTTTCTTACATTGTGGGAAAATCTATTCAATTATTTTGCGGTACTTTTTATCTTCTGGCTTGTTAAATATGAAAATTCTTCAAAAAAAAAAAAAAAAAAAAAAACCACAGAAGAGAATTAACTGTAGTGTATACTTGTAACATTCTATATGTTATAAAGCGGTTTACAAGCTCGTAATTCAAAACTGAAATTTCAGCAACGCGAAAAAACATTTTTTTTCTAATATATTACATTTTTTTCCTAATATATTACAAAATAATAGTTACAGAGATTTCGCTTGATAATTCGTTAAATTCCTTTGTTATACATATTTTAAATTGATGTCACTCAAGTATTATACGCCAGATGATTAATTATGAATCAATTTTGCACCAAGATCAACTGATGAAGACGACAGTCATACCTTGTGTTCTAATTTTCACACCACGTCTAGAAGCTTAAAAGAGGGAGAGCACGACTTGGGAAATTCTGTTTGGGATGGAACTGATTGTTGGTTTGTAGACTTTCGGAAGTGGACATCCCTTAAGTGTCCACATATGAAAGTTTTAAAGAGCACTAGCCAGCCAAGGTCGAAGAGGAGAAAAAAAAGAGTTTTAACCACTAAGGGCAACTTTTATATTATTTAATTTTAAGGTTTAAACATTCTCGGCCTAGCTAAGTCGGTAGCACGTTTGTATCAAAGTCCCTTAAATTTCATTAGTTCCAAAAGTTGCTAAACAGATAAAAAAAATATTTATAATTTCATTGTAAATGTATTTAAGTTATAAATTTTATTTAAAAACTCTTGTAGAGAGAGTTTTTAAAACAATCGAGAAAAAGAAATACTCAAATGCAGCACCGAACACTGACCAACCAACAGGCAAGCAAGCGTGCTACCGACTTCGGTATGCCGTTGTTACTTGGTCGAGCTCGAACATTAAAATATAAGCCGAGTTAAAATTTTTAAACTTCCTTTTTTTCGGTTTGGTTTGGTTTTATTAACGTCACACTAGAAACAACAGAAGGGCTATTGGAGATGGACCTGTAATTTTGAGTATCGGTCAAGTGACGAGGTTGACACTTGAGCTGGCACTCCTATCTCCAAACTTCCACAAAAATCCAATGATAAGACTTGAGAATACGGCCAGATTTAATGTGCATTAGCCTCGCTACATGGCGGGTATTTAGTGGCAACAAGGTTTGAATCCACGACTCGATGAAAACCACCAGCCGTGAGTCCGCGACCATAGCCTCCAGACTACCACGGTAGTAAGTTAAAGTATGAGAACATAGGAAAAAAAAATAATATATGCATCTACAAGACACGTGTTTAGCACTATCCAATTCATACTATTTTTTGTAGGCTAGGGATGGTGAGAGTATAACAGTAAGGCCTGAGAGATATTTTGATTGGTTGGAGCATAAATCAAAGAATTTCATTTTCCGGCAACCTCGGTCTTTTTGTTTTTTTCTGAACTGGCTGTTTAGTGCGCTGCACACATCTTTATGCTAGTGAACAACCTTTAGTGTACTACGAACTAGTTAGGCCCCATCCTTGACTGAATTCTCCTTGTCCGCCCTTTTTTTTTAGTAATGAATAGTTTATACCCTTAAAACTGTTTGTCAGGTATAAAAAGGAAATATTACGGGAGGCTTCCAGTGTAATTTAACAAAAGAAAATGTTTTTAATTGATAGTAGGACGTAATTTTAATATTACGTATCAAAAATGATAGGAATTTTTAGTTTTACATTTCAAAATACATCAAACCAAAACTTTTCAAAAAATTTAACAAAACGAAAATTTTAATAAAACAAAATAAAATAAAACAAAAAACAATTTTAGTGATATTTATCAAAACATTGAAACATCCCTTTGACGTTTATTTTACAGCTTTTTCTACCAAAAGAACATATTTTGGTACTAGAGAAGCTATCATTAAAAACCTGTCATTAATTAAAAAATATCAATTAGCGCTGTAATTGATTCAACTTTCGAATTTTATTCTCGTATTCGCGAGACGTTGAAAAAATTAGACGGAAGCACCGGAAATTAAGAGTTCGATGGGAAATTTCCTGTTTCAATCGTCGAAATAAATTAATACGAAAAGTAATTAATAACTTTTCACGAAGATACAGAATCAAAAATAAAAATAAAAAGCAGATCTGCTTTTGTAAATGTCGCAGCCATCTTAGAATTCAGATATTTTGCACAAAATATTTCGAGAAAATGTTTAAAGGTGTTCTAAATTTTATTTCTTGTCTTTCAAAGAGCTGTAATTGTATTTTAAGTTAAAAATGGAATAAGAAAAGCTTTATGCATACTATGCATTCTTCCAGAAAAAAATTACGTGTATGGTACAATTTTTCTTTATTTTAAAATACTTTACTGTGATTTCAGGAATTACATTTTAAACTTTGTATATCTTCACACGTGAAGTTATTTAACATTATAAAATGTATCACTTGTTGAGTAACTGATTTTTATGGGTTATTGAACAACAAAGACTATATTGTCTCCTTATCTTTTGTTGCAGGATTGAATACTTCCAATGTTCTAATTCTGCCCGATATATTGCTCGCTAACCATAGCTAATAACGCTTAGTAATTTTTGACGAGGAGGACACCTGAATCCGTAACCCTACTCTCCTTGCCACTTCAACGTAAGAAAATTGTACTCGGACAGATTTAACGAGCACTAACCCCTTTATACAACGCATCTTTAAGAGAGTTTTGACTATAACACTCCGGTTGAACTAAAATATCGTCGGCAGCAACCACTCAGTTACCGCGATTATTATGCCATCCTAGCTATGACGGGGAGGGGAAATAATGTAATTATCGAATTTTCTCCCTAACCGATTTGTTCAAAATAACGTCACTGTAAAGTTTTACAAGGGCGAAGAATGCCAATATTTTGAATCACGGTCCGATGAAGAGGACAACACCTGATAAGATCATTTCCTAATTAACTTCCACATTTCACCAAATCCGAATTTTGAGCTTCACTTCCATTTATTGTGTAACAACTATAATTTTTCCAAGATAGTTCTTTAGTAGAGTCAGGACTCGTATATACGGCTCGATTCGAAAATCGACGGTCATGAAGTTCGTGACTATGGCCACACCCTACCACGGTAGCAAGTTAAAGTATGAGAATGTAGGGGGGGGGGGGGGGGAATATATGTGCATTTAAAAAAAACACGTGTTTAGCACTATCTAATTCATGCTCTTTTGGTAGGATTGGGATGGGGATAGTGTAAGGCATGCGAGGTGTTTTGATCGGTTCGAGTGCAAATAAAAGGGTTTCATTTTTTAAAATTCTTATTGGTTCTAATATGTTATTCAATATACAATTGAAAATTATCTCCCATTTTTTATACCATCTGAGGCAGGTGTTCCCAAATTTTGTTTCCAACATGAATTCTTTTAAAACAATAATTTTCCTATTAGACCTCCTTACATTTTTCTCTATAATTTACAGCATACGATATAATCAAAATGCTAATAATTGCACAAAAACTTAAAGATAACAATTTAACTAACAATATGAACAGAAAATTAGAAAAAAAGGGGTTTATTAGATTTATATTTTATTTTCATACACACACACAATATATATAAAAATGAAAAAGAATATATATATATATATATATATTAACATTTAATGCAATATTCTGTTTGATGCTTCTCCGTAATACTTCTTGTATTAAGAACTAGGAAAAGCTAAAAATAAAATCGATTAATTCCTCTTGTAGCGAAAAATCAAGATGTTGGTGCCGTCGCTTTCGAATGGATTCATCTAATCTAAGACGGAACATCTAATCTTTCCAAATCTTTATGATGGACATTGATATCTTCTTTAAACTATTTCAAGTGATCAGTATAGATCTGAAAGTCATCAACATTAAACTTATCTTTTTCAACGATAGAAAACCGTTCGAAGTATTCAAAATATCAGAAATCATTTCGATTTCATTTTGCAATAAGCAAACCCATTTTGAACTTCATTGGAGCGAAATCCATATAGAACTGTTCGAATTTTAATGAGATTCACGCTTTTCCCTTGTAATTTATTTTGTATATTATTAAATTTTTAAAAAAAATAAATCACTAGATAAAATACAAGCTTTTTAGTGTGTGCAAAATTCAATTAATTTTGTTTTCATAGTCTTATTAAAATCGGAAAGGAAATGAAACGAAACATTTTGAGCAATTACCTTTCAACAATCAACGAACTTCTGTATGAAGAAGTAAATTATTATAAAGTTGTTGGTTTAAAGTTGTTGAAAAAATTAGAAAAGCAGACGGCGACAAAAGCGACTTGACATTCCGTTTTAGACACACCTCCTTACGAAAATCTAAATTATATCTAATAATTTCAAACTGAAAAATTAAATAAAATTTTATAACATAACTATTCGACCCACGATAGAACCCTTTCGACCCTTTTCAAATTTCCATAGACCGCTACGGGATCCCCGTGGAGAATCCTTGATCTGAGGCAAGGTCTTTGAATCAAGTTTGCAGTTAACTAGTGTCGATGAGCGAGAAAAGGGTTGCGTCGTTGTGATGGTTGAGATCGTACGTTTTTATTGCGAGGTAAAATTAAATAAAATGTTTGAATCCAAAAAGAGGACAAGAGTGTTGAATGCAGTATATTATTGAGTTTCACTGAATAATAAAACTAGAAATATGCGTATTGTGGAGATAGAGAAACATAACTTTTGTAATGATTCAATTCTAGATAGTTTGTAAAATTCCCCCTCCTTTCGAAAATCTATTGAACTCTCTAATGTATCCTTAAAAATATCGTCTGTAGTTCAAATAATTTAACTGCGTATGTTATTATTCTTTCCATTTTATTTGTTATTGTATTATTATTTTATGTACTTCTTTCTGCATCAATAATGTAACAAATGAAAAATATTATAGTTTTATTGCTCGACATTTGTATATAAGCCCTGCAAGTTAGCTTTGCACAGAACTTCGCTATTGGTGGGCTGACCCTGACAACAGAACAAGGAATATGATGTTCGGCTTCTTTTAAACTCATTCTGTTAAGACATTAATAACCTTTGCATTTCAAACGGTTTTTGATAATGTTAGTTGTAAAAAAATTGCTATAAATTTATTAATCTCAATCACAATTTAAATGTCTTTTAGAAGTTAAATTGCAATTTCAAATGTTCTATGAAATTTTTTTAAAAGTTGGAAAAAGTTATACTATCCTTTGCAGTACCTTGAGCGCACTGGCATGATTAATAAATACTGAAGAATATAAGTGTAAATAATATATAATAAACAACAGATATCTACAATAATACTTATTCTCTTCTTGATTGATTTTGATTATTTGTGTGATGTTTATTTATTTGATAAGTTATAATCATTTACTCTAATAGAATCAACATCCAGTTGCATTCGTCCCTATTAGCGAACGAGGAAATGTAATGCATTCTACTTTAAGAAGCATCATCCAATCAGATCCTGGCATTCCTCAATTGAAACAAAAACCAACAAAACTCCAAGCGATCTCGAGAGTGAGAGAGAGAGAAAGAAAAAAGGAGGCTCGCCCAATTTCACGACACGAGTTTCGACAGTTTCGAAAACAAGTCATAACGTGAGAAACACCCCACCCTACCTCCTTCGCGTTTTCATAATCGTTTGGCGAAGCATGAAACACTCGACCTTCTGTCGATATATTTGTTTTCGTCCATTTACTCGTTGCCAACAAGAAAAATCATTTTCTTGCCCGGAGAAACAACAGACACAGGGAGGAACCAAAAGAAAAGCACTCGAAAACCAAACGATTTCAAATGTGGGAGCGGAAGCCGCTGCACCCCTCGTCTTGGAGAGGGTGTGCAAACAGGGTCGCGACTCCACTCCAGTCGAACACGCACTCCAAACGAGAGAGATGTTGGCTTTTGGAAGGGCTTCCTGTGTAAAGAATCGCCTGCGGAAACAGTAGTATCGTCTGTTGTACCCACCCGCGTGTTTTACGAGTTTCTTCTCATTTGTAACCATTCTCTTTTTGTTTTAAAGGGGAGTAGAAGTTGAATGTTAATAGGTTCAACAATGAAACTTTGACTTAAGAAGAGATAATGAGAAAGACTTATGAAACTCTCATAGCTCTCCAAGTTAAAGGATATTCTGCATCATTAAGTTGGTAATTCAGGTTCTTGTTACAAGAAGTAAACATAAGCCAGTTTTGTTCGTCCGTTTCTTGCGTTCTACATGTAGTGCAGGGCTTGATTTCAGAGAGAACGCTCTAGAATGTCCTTTTCTCGATCTTCCTGGAAGCGAAACTCAGTAAATAATAATAATAATGAAGCACTCTTTTAATGAACTTGTAACTATTTGTTAATTAAACTAATTTTATTCCTTTATTCTAGTTTATGAGTATGCACTCTTTAACTTTTTTTAACATAGGAGATTGATGATTATCAACGAACTATCAAATAGCCCTCATGTTTAAGCGCGACTTTAATAAACTATCACTATCAAAGAGTCATAAATTCATCTATGACCAATTTAGATTTAAAGATAAAAATTCGATAAAGTTAGCGACTGTCACAAAAATTTTCTTAGTCTGAATTAGAAAGAACACAAACTTTTTTTAAATTTTTTTTGGACATATTTATCCTTGAGAATAACTATTTGCACTTATATAAAATATTAGTCACCAATAACATCTAGTATTGGAAATATAAACCTTTGTTGCTCTATATGCCATAAGTCCAAGCAATCAAAATCCAGAATCTCCGATTTTCACACTGGGTTCCTCCGAATTAGGATACATCAAGTCGTAGGTTCGAGCCTTGATGCCCCTAAAGACCCACCGTGTAGCCGGGGATGATGCACGCTAAATCTATCGTAGCTCAAAGTCCACCCGTTGGCGTGGTGTGGAAGTTTGGAGAGGTGGGTACCTGCTCAGGTGGCCTCCTCGTCACTTGACCGAGGCTCAAAATTACGAAATCCGTCGCCAACAAATCTCGTGTTGCTTCTAGTGCTACGTTAAAAAAACCAACAAACCAACCAATCGAAGTAGAAACATGAAGTGCCAGAAAGAAAACTTTTATTTCATCGTTGCTTCTCCATTTTTCGCACTTTTAAATCTGACCCATCATCACTTGAAAAAATAACAAAAAATGATAAAATTTAAATTTTCAAAAATGTAGTGTAAGATACAAGAGCCCTTTTTTTTTTAAACTAATGAAACTAATTGTGATCAGTTTTTCATCTGAAAGAGCAATGTCTTAAAATTTGACTAATTTTTTTTCTTTGTAAGCTAATAACATTCAACATTTAAATCAGTTGAGAATAATTTATTGAATACTCCTTACATGTATTCAGTCGTGGAGAAGGAGAACCATAGACAATTCCTGTCTCATATCTTATTTGCTTAGAACTGCAAGCGAAAAAAATTTTTTAGTTGCTTCAAAGGAGCTTATTTAAAATCAAAACTACTGATACAGTACCTAGAGGGGATGGTCGCGAACTCACTGTCAGGGCGTTCTTTCGTCCAGACGTGAGTGGGGTCCTAATACCACTGAAAAACAGCCGTGTAGCAAGATGATGCACATTAAATCTGTCAAAACTACAAGCTCATCAGATGGGGTGGTGTAGAAGTTTGGAGAGGGTGGTGCAAGTTCAGATGTCATCCTCGTAATTTAAAATGATTTCAAAATTACGAGGTCCTTCTCCAATAGCCCGTGTTGCTTTTGAATGTGACATTAATAATCTCTCCACCAAATAAAAACATTCTTAACTTCTTATTAGTAATTATAGCATGATTTTAATTGATCTGTAGTGTCAACATGTATAAGATTTTTTAAAAAAAAGAAGCACACAGGAAAAGTAAAAATATTGAAGGTATTGAAAATGTTGGGATAATCAATGTTATCATTGGCTAGTTATTAATCTACCGGTATCAAAGAACGAACAAATTAGAGGATAAAAATGTAGTCATCAGTTTCACATTCTTATGAACTAGAGTCACGCTTCTGCTGAAATGTTGTTTCGAGAAAGGTTCACTTTGATTTAAGCGAAAACTGATTAAAAAGAAATAAATATAATGAACAAGATGAATGCATTGGTGTAATTACAAGCTGAAGGCAGAAATTTGTATACATCTCAAGAATTCGAGGATATAGCGGGTAAAAAAAGGATATTTTTATTTTACTTTCAGATCTGACTAAGCCCTTATCTTTTTTTTTAATTAAGTCCGGGCAGGAGACGGCATAGTAATCTTTTTCTTTCCCATGGGGTTCATTGTCTCTGATAAACACAGAGGACGAGTTCTCGGGATACCTTAGCGATCCTTCTATTTTTGCAACTTTTTTTTTTTTTTATTGTCAATCAATTTTCTTTCTTTTTTTTTCTACAAATGTTTCAACCGCAATTACACCTTATTTGGCGCAGCATAGTCACATCTGGTTCTCTTGTGCCATTAAATTCTACCATCACTAAAGATTCAGATATTAAATTTTCTCAACGATCATAGAAATGTATATATATCTTTAATTATAATAATATGTACGCGCGCGTTAATACAAAGTGGTTTTTCTTGTCTAATTCGAAAGAATCTAAGTTTAGTATATTGTACACATTTATCAATATAAAAATCACAAATAAAATTTCTGAAAATTTCAGCAACCGGTGAGTATTTTTTAACTTTTTGAGGGGCGTAGAGAATTTGGAGCAATTGCATATACAAAACTTTTTGGCAGGTATCGAAAAAGTCTTTAAAACTTAGTAATGTAGACAAAAAATTGAAATCAGTTATAATGCCGATCTGAATAAAATATATTTTGGATCACTTTCTGATTATATTTGAATTCGCTATTTTTATTTATAAATAATTCGAGATAAAAACCAACCTTATTAAAAACAACGTTTTTGTATGGTGTCAAAGTTTATTAAAAAAGATTACAGCAATGTTAGTTGAAACTTGTCGCAAATGTCTAAATATTGCATTGTCAGACGAGTAATTTCATTGATTCCCATAATTTCAGAGCTCTAGTTTTATGGGAAGTTGGTTAAAATAACGACCGAAAATTTGATGACACACACCAAGTGATATACAGAAAAAAGTTTTAAAAGCGTTGTAAAAAACTCTCATCACTCTCTCGTCTTTAAGATCACTCTCTCTGCGTAATTCAATATATCTTCCATAGATGACCCACCTTACTGCACAAACTACGTTATTAAAAAATTATTGAAATGTTAGTTAAAACTTGTCGCAAATGTCTAAATATTGCATTGTTAGGCGAGTAAGAACGATCCCCAAAGTTTCAGAGCTCTAGCTTGATGGGAAGTTGGTTAAATTAAAGATCGAAAATTTGATGACACACACCAAGTGATATACAGAAAAAAGTTGTAAAAAAGTAGAATTTCGCCATGATTATGTCGTAGTAAAAGAATTAAAATCATATTAAAATGCAAGCTTGAAGGCAAATACATTTTGAATATATTTCAATTTTTATCAATTTTTCCGAGTTTCTTTCTTTTAATAAAATAGTCTTTTTCCTTGATTGTAGAAATTTTTGTTATAATAGTTCAAAATTTGTGTTCAGAGTACTTAGCAAAATTTCAAAACTTTTATTGTGATAGGACAAAATTTATTAAAATTTGACCTAATAATTAAAATTTGACCTAATTTGAATAAATAAATATAAAAGGATCATATAAGTAAATATTTATAATATTAATCTAAAGTGACCACTTGTCCGCCTTTAGGGAGGACACTCCTTCTTCTGTAGGTTCTGTCATTCTTCGAAAAGTGTCCTGCTACCTGTCTTTCTTTTCGATATTTTAAAACTAATCTGTTAATCTCCGTATTCAGAGATGCCGCGCCGAACTGTTAAGCGTAATGTCAATTGTCTATTTGAAGAAATTGAAGACTGAATATATATTTAAATTCTGATAAATTAGAGATATGGGAAAACCAGCATGTTCAAATTGATAAGAGATTAGTGGAAATATATAACCATTTCAAAAACAAACACATTTCATATGAAAATTTAGTTACTTTTGTTAAATTTACGTTGTGCTGCCCTGCAACTAATGCTGTAGTCGAAAGAATTTTTTCCATTGGTAATGGTTTTGGGACAAATGAGAAATCAAGATTCAATGTTGACACTCTAGCTGCAGTACTTACCGTAAAATTCAGTATGAAGGATATTTCTTGCTCCGAAATTTCCAATATTATTGTTAGAAAATGTTATATTGACAAAAATATTCATTCAATGAAAAATATTCGTTTAATTAAATAATTAAGAGGGATGTAAGAACATGTAGACTCTGTTTAGGACACCTCGGTGGAAGACACACACGGTGAACCAAGTTTCGGACCCGATCCTTGATCCGTCGGTGTAAATCTTCCACTCGGAGGGTCCCGAAAATTTGTTAAGAAAAAGAATTTGTTTTTCAGGACGATCAGCTCTCTGTGAGATATTTGAGTCGAATGGGATATTATTAATCAGGCGTAAAAAGTTGAAATTATACCGCTTCGAAATTTGATACTTAAGAAAATGAAATCTTAGAGTCAGATGAATAAGGGAAAACAACAGCAATCACCTGCAAAGAAGCAGTGGGAGACGTCCTATAGGCCTTGGTAATTTTTAAAAGTTAAATTCTCTGAATATAGTTTAGATTAATAATTTGCGAAGAGTTTAGGGCACCACCCCAAACTCCCGCACCATAGACTTTAATAGGTTCTATAACATATAAGTACAACAGTTTATAATTTTTGAAATTGCAGTCATTGAAGGATACCATATTAAAATTTAATGAGAGATTATAAAAATTTTTTCCTTAAGATAATTAGTGTAGGGGCTGCAGGAGAGCCGGCAGTCAATCAGAATACCTAAATATTTATAAAACTTACAAGCTACCATCATGAATTCCCTTGTTGTGGATTGACGGACTTCTAAATACAACCGAGGTGGTTTTCTCATCGAGATCTCCAGCCTTAACCGTACCAGATGTTCGGCAATAAGATATATTCAAATATTGGAATTATGCTCTAGATCTCTTCTTGAATTTCATGTGGAAATAACCGCCAGATCATTCGAGAAAGCTTGAACTAAAAAGTTTTCGCAATTAATATTCAAAATAGAATTAAAATATAAGTTCCACAGAGCGGGCGCAAGTACCGAACCCTGAGGACAGTCCTGGGTAATTAGATGCTTTATAGTAAAATTATTATTAGAAAAAAAATAATATGTCGATTTATTAATTAAGAGATTTTTGTTTATTTAATAAGAGACTAAGAATTATAAATCATAAACTTTTGAAAACAGATTGGAAAATGAAGATTTCTTAAAGTTTTAAATAGAGCAGACCAATCTATGTTGTCAAACGCACCCTGAATATCGATAAAAGTAACTGCAATGTATTCCGTAGATCTTTTGCGTTTGATATACGAAACCAAGGGGGAAATTGTGTCGTCATAACCAAAATTTTCTTTGAAACCAAATTGGAATGGATGAAGAATATTTTTATGATGAGGACTATTGGCGACGGACTTCGTATTTTGAACCTCGGACAAGTAACGAGGAAGGTGTCTGAGCTGGCACTCTCCTCTCCTAACTTCCACACCACGCCAACTTCCTGGTACAAACCTCCTTAACAGAAGAAATTGTTTGCAATACAATTTCGAAAACTCTGATAACCAATTCATTAAACCCAATTGATTTTAGCTGTGGCCATGGGATCCTTGAAAATCATCCGTACCATGTTGCTATCGTTATATGTTCCAGCACCCTGCTCCAGTCGATCAACATGAAGTCCCAGCTAATCTTAACATTTCTTCATATTTTCATTTTTCTTTTTTGTTGACAGTTTTTATATAAATCTGATTTTGTGACTACTTTTTGAAGTCCAGCTAATAACAAATGTGTAATAAGTACTCGAAAAAAATGATTTTGACATGAAGAAAAGATACACTAAACTTGTAATGCTCAGCTATAGGAGTTATTTCGTCATTTCGCTTCAGGTCGTTCATCATTGTTAGTGTAACACCGCACACATAGTAATGCATGGAGGAACTTGTGTCAGTCACAACATTTATGGTTTTGTCATCCACTATTTATATATAATGTTCGTGTCTCTATCTTCATTTGATTAATCTGTATAGGGATTACCGATGCAATATCTGACTCCATTCGTTCCTATTCCTACTTGGTGATTTTCGGAGTTTGTAGTACACAAATTTCACACGTCTACAAAAATATGTCGACGGGGTTTTCCTAAACAATTGATGAGTCCTCTGTATCAATTAATCTGATTGGAACTATTGTAATCAACGTAGAGTCATCTGTATTTTTGTCATTATTCCATGAAAATGGTTATTTGCTTTTCTGTTATTTAAACCCCTCTTTCATTTGGACTACGGACAAAATTCTCGACTCGGTGTGGTTCAAGAGAGCCTTAAGGGGAATCTTTGTTCCCAATCCAGTTACATCACGCTCTTCAAGATAACATTGCTTATTTTCTTTACCGAGCTCATAATAAAATGAAAAATTTGAATCCTACTTTCTAAATGGAATTTCATAAATAAAATACTATGATTTGGGTAGATTGAGAGATATATTTAAATGATTTAAGTTTATTTTCGAGAAGTAAAATGTTACTCTGAAATAATTCAATGCATACATGTTGAGAAAAAATTCCTCTTTTTGAATTATATAGTTTAGTGGACTACTAAGCTATATAAATAAATTAAATTACTCGCGGTTTGTACCAAATATTGTTGCATTTATTGTAAAAATAAAATAGAATCAAATCAAATAAAATTACAATAATCAAAGTCTTATAGAACGCCCAACCTTCAAAAAAAATTTTAAAGTTTAAAACTGATGCTAATTTTACAACAAAAGGAATGCAAACAAACAATAAAATATTACAGTTTTCAATAAGTTATCAAAACTTTTGACGATGTTTCTTCCATTTTTTAAAATTAAGACAGGCAATAAGATATTCAAATAGGCAACAAATTATTAAAATTTGACAGTATTCTTTTCATATATTAAAGTAAAAGGCAGACGATAAAATATTAAAGCAGACGATAAATTATTGCAGTTACTATGATATTCTTTTCCAATACTAAAAGTAAATAAAAAATAATTAAATATATCTTTAAAAAATGTAACTATTATATTCCAACAAAAAATAAAATATGTATGTTCAACAGGGTTTTACATAGTAAAGATTTTTATCTCATATTATTATCCTCAAACGCTGCTTTTTGCAGATTCGGACAAAATTGGATATAAATTTTTATTTATTTCCCTCACTAAATAAGCTTTTATGAAGTTCGTTTTTCGGAACAACTTGGAATATTTTTGTAATGCCCCCAAAAGTACGAAAGATACCCAGAAGCTAACATCCTCAAGTGTTATAATCTACTTCAACCCCATTTATTTTGAATATTTTTCTAAGTTCTTTAGTTGCAAAAACGGATGTACGAATTTTACAAGAACGAATCTTCTAGGAATGATTAAACTGGAAAGATATGAATTTATAAAAATTCAGTCTTCTTGCTCTCGATTTCAGATATATTTGTCACGATCAAGGTGAGTAGCGCTAACACACCATGTTTATCCCTACGCTTTTCCCCAAGAGCCTAAACAACGATGATATTAACTCAGTGAGCTGAAAAAAATTCGATTTCTTCGTCACTTTAATTCACGAGTCACTTTATTATTATTTTTTTTCGCGTAATAAAAGAATCGCCCAATCATCGATTCCCAGCGGAAACGAATGCCATAAATAATCTATAATCTGTAAAACGTAATGATTTGTGCATTTTTTTAATTGAAGGGTGTACAGACTTTAAAAAACTAAGATACCATAATTTGGCTGCCATTTGAGAAGAGCTATACCCGAATCTGAAAAAAAGTCATTTATCTTATTATATATATATATATATATATGTGTGTGTGTGGGTAATATGCATATAAATGATGCATTGATGAAAGGAATAATAAAATCAGATTTAATATGAAATATTTTGCATAGCTTTAATAATTGTTTTAATAGTCAGTACCTTTTTTTTACATTAGTCGAATAAAAATTGACTGAGTCACTATATGAGTATTTCAACAATCATTCCTTTAATTCATTTCAACTTAAGATTTACTAATTATCATATAAATTGCCACAAAACAGGACAATTGAAAAGTCCCCGGCCTGACACATAGATGGCGCTACTTGAATCAAATTCATGTTTTTTAGTTAGCCCTAACCCTCAAAAGATGCGTGTATAAATTTGACAGCTGTCGGATCATTAGTTTGTGAATTATAGCATTTTGAGTGAAGCAACTTTTGGTATTGTGAAAAAATGGATAAAAAGGAATTTCGCGTGTTGATAAAATATTGCTTTTTGAAGGGAAAAAATACAGTTGAAGCAAAAACTTGGCTTGATGCCGAGTTTCCGGACACTGCCCCAGGAAAATCAACCATCAAGGATTGGTATGCTAAGTTTAGACGTGGTGAAATGAGCACCGAAGACGGTGAACGCAGTGGACGCCCAAAAGAGTTTGTTAGCAACGAAAACATTAAAAAAATCCACAAAATGATTTTGAATGACCGTCAATTGAAATTGAATGAAATAGCAGACACTCTAAAGATATCAACTGAACGTGTACATCATATCATTCACGAATAATTGGGTATGAGAAAGCTCTGTGCAAAGTGGGTGCCGCGCAAACACACTTTTGACCAAAAACAACGACGAGTTGATGATTCGGAGCAGTGTTTGAAGATGATCAAGCGTAATGAACCCGAGTTTTTGTGTCGATATGTGACAATGGATGAAACATGGCTCCATCATTTCACTCCGAAGTCCAATCGACAGTCATCCGAGTGGACTGCACACGATGAATCCGCTCCAAAGCGTGGGAAAACGCAACAGTTGGCTGGCAAGGTTATGGCGTCTGTATTTTGGGATGCGCATGGAATAATTTTCATTGACTACCTTGAAAAAGGAAGGACCATCAACAGCGACTATTACATAGCGTTATTGGACCGTTTGAAGGACGAAATCGCCGAAAAACGGCCGCATTTGAAGAAAAAGAAAGTGCTGCTTCACCAAGACAATGCACCGTGTCACAAGTCCGTGAAAACGATGGCAAAAAACCATGAATTGGGCTTTGAATTGCTTCCTCATTCACCGTATTCTCCAGATATGGCCCCCAGCGACTATTTCCTGTTCTCAGATCTCAAAAGAATGCTCGCTGGGAAGAAATTTTCGTCGAATGAAGAGGTGATCGTCGAAAATGAGGCCTATTTTGAAGCAAAGGACAAATCGTACTACAAAAATGGTATTGAAAAGTTGGAGGGTCGCTATAATCAATGTATCACCCTTGAAGGGAATTATGTTGAATGAAAAAAACTAATTTTGCCAAAAATTGTGTTTTACTATGGTAGGCCGGGGACTTTTCAATTGACCTGTTAATAAAGTGATCAAGTAACCAAAAACCGTGATGGAATGAGCTGCTAGCGAATTAACGAAGATTGATTTTAAGTTTCATAAAACGTGCTTAAATGCATTAAGAAAATATTATTTCGGTTGTATTCTATGCTAGCCTGCTGCTTGTTTGCAAGATTCTTTTCGATAAATAGTTAAACTGGCTCTTCCTGCTTATTTTTATAATCTGGTATCCCTTTCTTCTGATAACCCCACATTTGGCACGCTAAACTAGGATTTTACTATTATTTTTCAAAAAATTTTCACGGGATACTTCAAGTTACTTCACAGTAATAAAAATAATTACGACTTCTATTTCTAATATTGTTCAGATTTTATATTGATTAAATGATTTGAGGATTATCTTAATAATAATTAGATACATCCTTCGTAAAAACTTCAGTACAAATTAAATAATTCTTGAATATTTTAAATTACTTTTATTTCCCAGCTGGCAAGGAAAAATAACTAATAAAAAAAATTGGTAATATTAGTTATTTTTCCTTGCAAGCTAATAAATAGAAGTAATTTAAAATATTCAAAAAATATATAATTTGTACTGAAGTTTTTACGAAAGAAGTGTCTTATTATTATTAAGATAATCCTCAAATCGTTGAATTCTCAAATTCTTGACTTGTTTTGAAAGATAACAAATTCAGATGTTTGAAAAATAGATGTTCACGGACTGTGTTGAATTTCCACACAGTGTGAATAATAGAAATGTTACAAGCTACAAAAAATATTTCACGAGAAACACATGTAAATTAATATAAATGTCCGTTACACACACATTATATATATGTGTGTGTGTGTAATGATTTAACTTAATTCCCGTTAATTTCTCACCATAATAATTTAATTTAATAAATTTGCCCATTCTCTCCTTTGAACGATAATGTTCATTCGTATTTCCTGATACAATTTCTTATTCTTTTTAATTAATTCAATCACACGTTCTAAAAAAGTCGCTGATAATGCTCTCTTCCCACGGAACAGACCTGTAGGGATGATCCCTACCAGGCTTTAAGTCTATACTTATCTTCCCTGGAAGTCCCTCCATTCAGACCATGTGGACTCTGACGTTTAATTCAATTTTCCTTCATATAAAGAGCAAAATGAAACGAAAAACGCTCTCTTCTTATACTTCTCTCCTCTTCTTACTGCTCATCGCTTACGCTCGTCCTCTCTCTCAGATGATCATCTGAGATTTGTTTGGTAATAAAAGTATTTCGGCCATGTATGGAATGATTCATTAATATTGAACAAACGTTAAAGTAAATACGTTTTACACACACACACATACACACACATATATATATATATATGTGTGTGTGTGTGTGTAACATGTATATATATATATATATTATTATAGGAGAGAGAGAATAATTCTCTCTCAAAAAGCTAGAATTTCTAGAAAAATAATAAATTAGCAGGCTCTAAGCTCCATCTAGTGATGAAAACTTCTCCTGAAGGTGTTATTAAGGAAAGTTTATTTTTCTAAATTACAAGCGTTCAATTATTTCCTTCCGTCAATCAGTTTTGAATTGAATGGAATTTAATTCAATTGAATTTGTGTGTGAATTTTCTTTTTTTCTTTTCTTTTTTTTTTTAAAAAAGAAATTTGTATCCAAGAATAAGATATCGGTTGGATTCAATTTATCCTTACCACTATATTATTATTTTTTATTTATATAAAATTCCATAGATTTTTACTGAACACCTGTCTACTTTTCAAACTCCAATAACTGTTTTAGTTTTTAATCGGTTATTAGTACAGAAAATTTCTTATTTTAAACTAAGTTCTTTAAAATTATTACTGAATATATACACAACCTATATAAACATACGTTGATTAAGTTTCAATGTGTTTTGAAATGTACACATTACAAAAATCAAAGATTCCTATAGCATATTATTTTCAAATAATGATTATTTACGTGGATCATATTCGATAACAGCAATTAAGATTCTTACCCTAATCGGTCCTTTATATATATTCAGAGTTTTTCAGATACTAATAGATATGAAACATTGGTTCAAATTCTGCATTTTTCTCTAATCTGTTTTTAGAAACAACTAATCTTCAGTGGCAAAATTTCAGAAGATCAGTGGCATACAAACAACCATCGAGACCAGGGGCAGAAATCTCTCTAGGGCTCCCTTATTAGAATGATCCCCATGCAAAACGTTAACACTAATGTTTAATTAGTAATCATTTGATTAAAACTGAACAGTTAAAATGAACTGAAAAACAAAAAAAATTCTTAAAAATAAATACGAAACAATTTATGTCTAGCTGACAAACATATATTTAAAAAAGTTTATTAATCGGCCATTTTTGATGTTTAAAAAATGTTTCTTAAAAAACTTTTCTGTGAATAAGAAACCTAAAACTGGGTTTTTTTGCGAGCTTGAAATTCTCTTATAAAATTATAACACCATCACTTCTGATATAAATGTAAGAGTTTAACATAAAAACGGCACATTTATTAGTAATGATCCTCATAATATACAAAGTTCTTTTTCATATTCCTATATATAGGTATATATACAGAAAGTTCTTCCCCCTTTCTCTAAGTACACCACTGCAGATGATCTGTGAAGACATCAAAGCATGATTTATAAAATACATAAATTTCACAGAGCAGGAGACAATTAATATTTCGTATTTAATGAGATAACAAAGACGGGTACATTAATCAATTGAAATTAGTGTTCTTTCAGTATTAAGGTAACAGAACTGAAATAGCCAAGAAGTTTATGTGTTCCTAAATTAAGCTTCCCCCCCCCATATCTTGTTAAAAGATACTTTTACGAAAGTAAATTGCGAATAATACAAAATTTATAAAACGACTGTTCTTTTTCAAGTAAGGTTCTCGTCACCAATAGCATTCATGGTACTTCTAAGTGCAAATGTTAATAAACTAGCAATCAATTTAAGTAAAGATTTTGGACTGAAAAACTAACAGCAGCAGCAGAAAGAGGCACCTAATTCTTAAAAGAATCTTGATGAAAGATGCTTTTCTTTCGTTCAAAAAAAAAAAAAAAAGGAAACAATCGTCTTTAAAATGAAAAATAGAATAAAAAGAATGAATCTTCAAATGCGATTGATAGAACAGTTGAGACGGTTAAAAATTTAAGTAGAATAATTGTTTATTTAGCTATCACATAAACCATTGTTAAATATAATTCCAGATAGTAAAAATTAAAACTCTATATTAAACAATTCTTAAGTATGCTAATGTCTCTCACTTGATAAAAACAGAAAAACTATACTTTGAAACTTACTTTTAAAATATTTATTAAGTCAATGATTTTGGTTTGGCTTGAATTAAGTAACTCTAGAGCTACACAACAGGTATTGGCTAAGGACCTTATAATTTGAAACCAAGGTAAAAAGCAGAAAAAATTCACATTATAACTTTCATATCTCTCCAAGTTAAACTTCAGAAGTCCAGTTATATCTAACATTGTCGATCGTGGTCTCTGTGATAACGCCCCCCACGGAATGAATATATATATATATATATATATATATATATATATATTGATGCAGTAGTTCTTATAGCCTGACAAAGCTTATATCTATGTTGGATACGGCCAAGAGACTTAAATAAGATGTTCCTGTAAGAAGTGAGTAGGTTAGTAAATATTCGATCAAAACAGATTTTCGTCGTCATACAAGTTAGTAGGATGAAAACCATAAAAGAAACCTGTTATTCCAGGCTGGATTGTAGAAACTATATAATGTAAAATAATAATTAGCACAAAGAACTTTTGGAAGTATGAACAGTTATTTTACTTACTAAAGATAAAACGACTACAAGAAACCGTAAAATGAGAAGTCTCTACATAATTGTCACGTCTTTGACCAAAGGACACAACAGGGATGACCCTTTCGAGCTTTTATTGCAGAACGAATTCCAAGTATACAAGCTTCAAGAAAGCTCTTTTTCCGTGTTTCAAGTCAGAAAACCCTCAAATAACCTGATGTAAACTTGGATTATGAAAGCGTATTTAGTATGTTTTAAATTTGCTCTTTTGTGTGTTCTATTTAAGAAATGTTAGGAATTTATAGTATAAACTTTCGTCTCATCAGTATTATTATTTTGAATGAGTGATATATCTATAGTAAGATTTAAAAGTATTTACAATGAGTGTGTGTTTTCATTTTGCTATTAATGTGTCATAAAAGTGGATATTTTTTTTTTAATACCAGGAGTTTTATGGCCACAAAATAAGACCTAATCCATCTAGTTGAGGAATTTGGTATTAATTTGGAGTCCACCTATCTGGTATTTGAAATAAGTAAATTTATTACAGAAAATCCAAATTATGACAAGGAATTCGCATAGATAGCTCTAATTGACGCAATAGTGGAGAGAAAACAAAATTATTAGAGAGAATGGAAAAGGGCATCAAATTAGGAATATAGTCAAAAGAAATAAGTTGCAAGAGCTTAAGTTGAAAAAATTCACAGCATGTAACCTGAATTAGAAAAATAAAAATTATTGAGGACTGAAATTATTTCGAATCGATCATATAAGTTACTCCAACAACATATAATAAGAACACAAAAATTCAGCTTGTCCTAAGACATGAAAAATATCAAGACATACAATTATTTTTAAACTATTAGAAAATAGAACAAACCTTGCAAAAATACTGAAATTGGTTTCATTTCTTTAAGGACTTCTTCCTCCTGGAACAACAAATTGTAAGGGAAGATTCTGCAGAGTTTAAAAATTATGATTTTATTACGAATCTTTTAATTCAACGCTGAAGATAAAATCCTGAAAAGATCAGAAAACAACTATGTTCACATCTGAGAAATAGTAAATTAAATATGAGAAATACCAAATTAAAAAAAAATTAATAGGGGCAAATCATGTTAAATATATAGCATAAGCTTTCACTCTTTACCTCCATTGTTTTTCAAACAACTTTTCAAAAAAAAAAAAAGAAAGGTAAAGAGCATTTAAACAGTCAGTGATCCAATTTTGTTTCTCATTATAGCTTTACAGAAAAATTTTATAAGTACGATAGTGTAAAATTTACTCTAAAGAAAATGAACCCTAATAAAATCTAAGGCTCCAAATGAACCCCAACTGAATAAGAATTCAAATCGCCCATCACATGAAAGTCACAATCAAAAACGGTTTGTTATAAACAACCTTCAGACCAATTATCAATCATATCCAGGTCATGTATTCCCTAAGCACAACAGAAGCTCTATTATCAAAATAAATGTAATCTTTATCACTCCCAAAACCAAACTAGATCTCAATCATGAAAATATTATTCATTTGTCCAGAATAGGAATCCAGGTGCTTGGGAAAAGTCAAACCAATTAGTCTTAGATACCATTGTTCACACGATGATTTCGTTGATTATAAAAGTTAAAATATAAAAAACTCTGAACTGAAGGAAGTTTAAAAAAAATATTAACATATCACTGTGTGTTTGTCGAGATTACTTTAGCAAGAAATAAATATGATCCCGTTGTTCTCCCAAATGTTTTTGCCCCTAATTAATTGTAGAGAAAAACCTTCTTAAAGATATCAACCACCAATTCATCAGATTTCTGAGTACATTTTGAATAATTTGAGGTCCTAATAAAGACTGAGAAGTTCCGAGGGTAACGGAATTATCAGCTATTCAAATTAATTTTCAGCATTGTTTACTTTCTTTGCAAGATATTGTTACCTTCCAATTAGTTTAGATATTCCTAATAACTATGTATGTAAAATGAAAAAATTCTAAGTTATAAAAATTTTAAATTAGACTTAACGTCAATCTCTTCAGGTCTATCTAAGTATAGTACAGGTATATATATACAGGGGTATTTGATGAAGAATTTAGATCTTCGAATGTAGAAGACCTTCGGAAGTGGATATCACCTTCGAGTTCGGAAAAAAGCATTGTGGTGAGTATGGAG
This sequence comes from Nephila pilipes, assembly GCA_019974015.1. Lineage (NCBI taxonomy): Eukaryota > Metazoa > Arthropoda > Arachnida > Araneae > Nephilidae > Nephila > Nephila pilipes. The sequence continues at coordinate 1,855,086 of BMAW01064530.1, read as the reverse complement.
GAAAATTCGCAATGCAATTCAGAAGCACATTCACCACTGAACACTAAAGCAGATAGCTTAGCTTCTTTGCTTGGCAATTTCTCACATATTTATTCAGAACTCTATGACTTGGATTGTTTTTGGCTCGAACCTTAGAAGATTGTGCCAATTTCTGAATTTTCAGAGTCCTTATGCCCATTTCGTACCTTACCTCAAGATAACAAATAAATTGAGACTTAGATAAAGAGACTCTTAGAAGCAAACATTATAAAACCAGCATAGCATAGTCCCTATGCTATGCTGCTCCTGTAACATTAGTTATGAAGAAAGATGAGGATAAAAGAAAACGAATTTGCATTGATAACTGAAAATTAATTCAAATTATTAAAACTGATTCAGAACCCGTTTCAAGAATAGGTGCTTTATTAAATCAGTTAACTAAAGTTAAACATTTTTCTTCTTTAAATTCACCATCAGCTTATTGGCATATTAAAATTAATGATAGCAAACTGAAAAATTCGCTTGTTGAGCTTTTTGAGGGGCTGAGGCTATCTTTTAGACGGAAAAATGCGTCCAATATTTTTCAGAAAACTGTTAGACAAATTTTCTGCAAGTATGGGGTAAATTTTGCTCTAAATTATTTTGATAATATAATATATTCAAATAGTGTGGAAATTCATGTCGAAGATCTAAGAAAAAAGTTTTACTATCTTTGAAAAAGCAACAGTTTAAAAAAAATTTTAGTTTCAATTTAGTAAAACAATAATTAAATTTGTAAGATAAACTTTAGGATGGACAATATTTCCCAATTAATATTTACTCTGAAGTCATGAAACGATAAAATACTCCAAAAAATGTAACAGTACTTCAAAAATTTTTAGATAGCTTAAATGTTTATCACAAGTTCCTTAATAATTATGCAAAACTAAGGTTACCCTTAAGCAAGTAACTTAAAAATGATGGTGCTTGGAATTGGTCAAAGAATATCAGTAAGCGTTTCCGAGTTTAATGAACTCTTTTTAATTCCGAAACTAATTCTATCCCTTTTCATCCAAATTAAAGATGTCATTTGTATGTAGATGCGCCGCAAGTAGCCTTCGCAGCTATGGTTCATAACATCCTACTTCTTATTCTTCCATCCTTCTTTTTTTCTAGACAATTTATAAAAGAAACAATGGCACCATAGAACTAAATTGCCTTGAAATAGTAGATGCATTAAACCAATGATGGCCAAGCCATTGGATGATTACAAGAGGCTCTTCAATCAGTTCTGAGTGAGCCATCGTTGTGTCGAGTTTTTAAACAGAATTTTCTCTTCGTGTTTCTCTTACATGTTATTTAAAAATATAACTAGTTATTTAAAAAAGCTATCTTTCCCACTCTTGTGACTAGTTTTTGTGTATCTCAATAGAAGGAAACCAAATGAAGTTGCACACTTCATATGTGCAAAGCAAAACCAGCATGGAGTATATTTTATGTATTTTTAAATGACATCTTTTTATCTAGAAATTATTAAAAGATAAAACTAGACGCAATCATTCAGTCTTATTTATATGGAAGTTGAATGAATAAAATGTTATAAGGAACCTTTCCAGATCTGAATGAGTCATAAAATAATTTGAACTAATCCAACCGTTTTATACAATATTGTGGCAACAAGACTGGTAGCATTAGAAACTCTTTCGTGACAGAAACCACCTTCATTGATTTTGTTGTGATTTTTTTAAAACTGTGTTGATGTTTTTTTAATATGTGGTGTTTTAAAATTTTACCGTGTCCCTTTCGTGATTGTAATTTTTTCTTAATAACAGTGAGACGTTGGGCTATTCGCGATTTCCTCTTCAGTAACCTTGCGGACTTCTATTGAGCTTAATTGCATAAAATAACAATTTCTTCCCAACCAAATGAAACAAGATTATGTAAATTTGATGCAGGTCGAAAAAAAGTGAAATGATTCATATGATATATAAGCAAGGGGGAAATTAGAAGAGATATAGAGGTTATGGATAAGCAGCCTGAGTGAGTGAGGTCAAGAACTGGTAGCCCGAGTATTTTGACGATCTTAAGGTTTGGATGGAATTTGACTAACAGCATTAATCTATGTGCACATTTCAGATAACTATAGCGAAAGACTCGGTAAGAGAATACCTTTTTCAATCATATTTAAAACTGTTAGCTAGAGCAAAACGATGGAGAGAGGTCTAGGTTATTAGGCATTGGCAATAAATAATTTCGCTTGTTTAGTCTCGAGTTTTCTCAAATTGTTTTTCTGTCTCTTAAGCTTAATATATTGAATTGTGGCACAAGAGCCAATAAAGACAAACGCCAAAACAGGAAACAAATTAACGTTACGAATGAAAATAAAATAGGTCAAATCCCCATTGAATTCCAGACACATAAAGAATAACGAAAAAGGAAAAATATCACTTCCTATAATTCTTGTAACCTATCAAAGTTACAAATAAAAAAAAATAACAATTCCAAAGATACCTCACGCCTCGAAAGCGTTCCTTTATTCTTCTCATACGATGGTTACGAACAAGAAGCTCTATCCAAATTCTTCTCTTCACTTCCGTTTACGGTCAAGGAGTTACTGCCATTTTCTTTCGCCTCCCCCCTCGTACATAAAACATCCCTACAACCAACACAAGGGGGTAGAGAACGCCCTTAAGTGAGGGGGGAAGTGAATACTACGTTTCATCTCAAAGGAGAATAAAAAGCGTTTGTCCGACTTTTTCGAATATTTTTTGGAATAAAAAATAAGAATGAAATAGAAAGGAAGAAGTATTCTTTTGGACTCGTGGCTAGAGAAAGGAAGGGCGTCAGGGATGGGGGATAGGCATTGGAATTCGAGTAGGCTTTTGCCAAAGGGCGCGAGATGGGAAGTGGAAAAAGGAAACTTTGTTGGCGACTTGTGTAAGTGTATATTTCCACTTTGCATTTGTTTCGAAATCGAACAGGGGTGGAGGGTGGTCACTCGGGGATATCGAGTCTCCCCGCTTCTCTATCCACACGCCCTCAGAAAGAATTCTTTTCAAGTCTTATTTTCGCAGCATTATACTTTCACACGACTTATCTCTTGTTGTGTTCATTTTTTTACGCCCTGTAGTTTAAACTTTTTCTTATATCTGTGTATCAATTTTTTCTTACATTAAAATAGACGCATTGTTTATTTACTTTAATATGTAATTCTAATAAATTTTGATTGCAGAACTAATTGTTAAGATATCATTCAAAATCAAGCGATATTACAAAAAGTAACAACTGAAAGAGGTACGAAATGCAAAAATGCACATAATTTCGGGTCATTTACGATAATTTTAACGTTCGCCTTTCATTTAACCTCGTCCCATCGACATGCGGTACTGAAAAACTATGTTATCTACGACCCACCTTATTGTATTGGAATAGTGCGTTCGTTGAGTAAATTCCTCTCTTTGTTTATTGAATGATTTCCGGTTGTCTATTTCTGCCCATCATAAGGTCCAAAACCATTACACCTAGTAATTTTGAACCACTGTCAGGTGGCGAAGTCGACTCTTGAACTGGTATCCCATTTTATATAACCTTTCCACATGAATTAAACGCTTGAAGTTTGATACTTTGATTCAGATAATGAATTTCTTTGTTCACTTAGTTTTATTTGTGAAGTTTTGAATTTTCCTCGGTTAGAGATCGGATAGCGATTATTTCTTGGAGTCGCTGTAGCTTGTTTTACAGAGTAATAATCTTGTTACCAATGGGCAACGAGTTCAAGTGTGTTTGATGCACATATGTTGTCTAACCATATGAATCCTCCAACTTTTACTTCACTCAGCATATACTAAATGAAAAGAAGAATTCGTTTCAGGTTCGAAGGTAAGCGAGTGAAAGAAAGGGAATGAGTAGGGGAAAAAAGAATTCGACTTAAAAGTTGCATTTGCAAGAGAGTTCGACCACACACACACACATGAGTGAAATGACTTTAAAGCATTTGAATTGTTAGTTTAGGAATGAGCATGATGTCTGGAGAGACAACCGAGAAGAATTTCATTCTAAGTAGTTATTGATAAAAATGAGCTTTTTCTTGTATGTATAGAATTGACTCTTTGTGTAGAATCAATAAACATCACAGTCAAGATTGAATTTGTGTTGGATACCTTCTTCGTCCATTAAGATATTAACTTTCGTTAAATCTATCGAAGTTCAATGTCGTCACATTGGTGTGATGTGGATGTAGAGATCTGAGTGCCAGCTAAGAAATCGTGCTGAAATGAAGACTACTTAAGACGGAAAATATAATTTTCCTTTATTACTAGAATGACGATAATAAACTAATCAATCAATTGTGTGCTTATGTAAACAAAAGCAGACGTTCTACACTGTCTTGGTGATCATAGTCTTTGTTACTCCCTATCCCATAAAATAATTCTATCGTTCCAATTATGCTGTCTTGGGTGGATCCGGAAAATCCTTGAATGTCGAAAATCATAAAATTTTTATTAGAAACTAAAAATGCATGCTTCTCAAAATATTCTCAACTCTATGTCTTAAATTCTTAAAAGAGGATACATGGATACTTCATTTTACGAGTAAGATTTTCAGACAAATTTTGCTTCAGTTCACGAAATATGATTTGTTTCGTGAAGAGACTACAAGAAAAGTTCAGTTGTTCATTCTCTAACACAGTTTAAAGATCATTTGTTACCATTTTTAACATATTCTGTTTGAAAATATTTTGCTCAAAATTAGCTACCAATATGGTTGCTAAAAAGTATTAAGACCTTAAGTGGTAATTCTATTTGGAAGTCTAATCGAATTATTATTGAAAGAAATATTAGCTAAGCATGATAAAGTGTTTCTAATGCTGCCATGCAGCTTTATTTGGTGAAATCTATTATTTGAATCATTAGAGCCAGTGAATTAAAATGTAGACAAAGAGAGAGTAAAATAGAAGAATTACCTAGTTTTATAACAGATGCAGATTCTCCTCCTAAATAACAAAACTTGTAAATCCTACTTCACTGTTCCATAATCCAAACTATCAGTACCAACAATAAATTTTATCCATCACAAAACTAAAATTAAGTACACAACAACTATCGAGTATTTATTTTTGTGATAGTTCTTAATACGGTCTGCTTCCATTTACTTTTATGTTTCTTCTTAACTAAACCCATAAAAAGATAATAAAACATGTTTCTAAAGCTCTTCAATGAATTTATTATTTTTATTAATTTAAATGGTATGAACTGCTTCGGTTCGCGAACATTCCGGCTTGCGATCCCGAGTCTCAAATGAAGTTCGTGAAGGTATTCATAGATGATTGAATTGCCCTATCTAAAATGACAAAACATAATACAAAATGTAGGTGCAGTGAGAAGAAAAATAGCTAAAAGTAAAGCAAACTGATCTCACAGAGCTTGTATATCTCGATTTTGTTGTAAAACGTTTTCCACGTTATTTTCTGAGAAACTGTCTGATGAGAGTTTACGGAAAAGTCAAATGAGCTTGTGGCGTATTATAAACGTATCGTGTCTCAATAAAATTTGCCATAAACATTTCCGGTAATCTTCGCCAATGTAAAAATACACCAGATACCAGGAGGAAAGTAAAAAGGATGGGTCAATGAGATTATTATCTCACTAAATTTTCCTTTAATTTGATTCGTTCATTGTCTTTATTTATCTGTTCAAATCATTTGACTCGGTTATCGAAATTAAGAACTTTTCAGAGAGTGTTAAATAACACATTGGAAATCCACTAACCATCAATCAACAATTTCCGTTTGCGAAAGCTGATTTCCTATAGAATTTCGAAAATTTCTCCGTCTTTTGTTTCCACCTTTTCGGAAAAATCATGAAACTAAAAACTTTTCTTACAATTAAAAGGTCTCTTGGTGTTTTTATTTTCTTCTCGTTCGCTCCAGCAGACTTCCCGAAAACCATTGTGCTCCCATGTTATCTTGCAACTCTTCAAACAATTGTCTCTAGTTCCATCTGCCTTTGTTTCGTCTCTTTTCAATCGGGAGAGGATGACTCCTTTCACCGCCATTGGTCGAATTTCTTTCTCCGTCAGTGATTAGGAGGAGTAAAAGTTGCATCGAATACGCATGTCCAATGAAATAGATGCTGTTATACGAAACGAAGCAAAAATCTTGTGTGTGTATGTAAGTATGATTTCTCATCCCTTTCATTCTCTAACTGTTAAATAGTTTTCATTTTTTTTTCCTTTTTATCCTTATTCTCATTACTTAAATTTTTTATAAGTCTCATAATATATAACATTTTTTTAAAAAATAAATTTTAGGAATTATATTTTTATAAACATAAATCATGCTCTTAAATATGTCACTGCTTAAGATTTTTTATTTGTTCGAGAAAAATCAGGCACACCCAATAGAGGCTTAGAGTTCAAGACCTCCCTTCCCGAATACACGCACACAAGCATTTGGAGGCGAGATTCGGCTACAATTTTATTGATTTATTGTTTTATGAGCTTCGTATTTAAAAGCAACACGAGGACTATTAAGAGGTGGATCTCATCATTTTGAACCAAAGATAAATGACGGAAACGACACCTGAACTGGCACCCTACTCACCGAATTTCAACATAACACCAACGGGAAGACTTGGTGTCTTGACAGATTTCAAGTGCTTGCAGAGACCCTCGCAATACGATGGGTCTTTAGTAGCAAGGGGACTCAAAATCATGACTGGCAGAAACGATGTAGCCATCAGCTAGCGACCTTGACTACTCGGCTACTGAGGATGAATTTAATTCCGATGAGAGAGTGAAGGATCTCTGAGAGTTTAATAGACTAGAATTAAATATACATGTAATATCTATTAAAGGGACAAGTATATGAATGTAGTTAAATACACAGTATTTTTCGGACCCTAAGACTTACCTTTTTACATAGTAAAGACGACTTAAAATGGGTTTCCTAGTACGAAGGCAACATTAAAATACCAACTATATCAAAACTGCTATTTAAGAAGATCAATTACTAGCGCAATATGAAAACAAAATGTGAACAACATATTGGTTAAGGTTTAAATAAGTTCAAAAAGTACCTGTTTCTGAAGACAGAGGGTGTTTCTTGGGCGTTAGTGCACTAATTCATCGATGCGTTTGGATTTGGCAGCACTTTGTTGCCAGATCAAAATTAGATAATAATTGCGTCGTCACAGTCGATTATCCTCAAGACACATCAGAAACCGAATAAAAATCAAAGTACTGTTTCTGAGAATCTATTCCAAAAGAGGACGGAAAAGTGAAAGAGGTGAGTTTTATGGGATCCGAAGGACATCATTCCTTTTCGGTAAAAGAAAAAAAAAATCCATGGACACAATGAGTTTTACCCCATTCCTTACACGGCTACTTTTCCAACAAGTTTCGTATATAGGAGGATTCCAAACAGAGAACAATGAGAGCACGGCATCATGTACAGATAACAAATTTATTCTTCTGATCCATTAATAAATGTTTAAGAAAATATGTTAAATAAATAGGAATTCTAAACTTAATATAAAAAAGTTACTTTTTTAACATTTCAGAAAATAATAAAAATTATCCTTCGTTAATATTTTATTCAATTTAATCTTCTTGGCCCAATGTTTTTTTATACAGATGAAATATATATATATATATATATATATATATATATATATATATGTCCCTGGAATTCGTCCTAACAGCAAGCTGAAATAATTTTACATCATGTAACCTCTAAAGCCCGTCGTGTATAGGGACTGATGCACGTTAAATCTGTCGAAGCTCAAAGTCACCATATTGGTGCTGTGTGGAAATTTGAAGAGAGCCAGGTCAGGTGTCGTCCTCATTGCTTGACCGGGGTTAAAAATGATGAAAACCGATGAAAATAGCTCTCCTGCTGCTTTTAAATATGATGTTGATAAAGACAACAAATCAGTTCATATATGTAACGAAAATTTAGATTACATAAGTCGCGAAAGGGGTGAACTTAAATATTTATATATTTGTTAAACTTTATTTGTGTCAAAATTTTAATCACCAAGAAGTGAAAAAGGAATGAATTATCAATTGAATTGATCATTGAACTTATAAATTCATTTCATGTTATTGTACTTTCATAATGTTCGACCCCTCAAAAAAAATTTCAAACAGTTGTGAATATTAATGGTTTTTTATGTACATAATGCTATAACTTACAAACATTCATGTTCATTTGTTTGGTTTCAGGAAGCCATAGATTAAAATAACACTCAGTATCATAAAGTTTTAATTATTATTCCCGTGTATCGTAAAGTTAAATTATAACTAAAAATAATGTTAACAAAAATAATTGAGATAGAAGCTTGTATTTATCATTCTTAAAAATTCTCTACATAATCATCATCCTTAGTAATAAATTTTTACCACGACTTCTTGACCTTTCGATGACCATCATTGTTGAACTCTGCAGATATATTGTTTAAACTCTGCCTTCTCCGTACTCTGGGTACTTCAATACACGGCTTTCTTGAACCAAACAAATCACTACGAATAGCTGTGATTTACTACAATATGGTCATAAGGATCCATTAATATATAGCATAAATTGTATGCAGATATTTGGGTTATTTCTAACTAATAATTAAAACTTTACGACACCCCTTCGTATTTACTAGAATTAGGAACTCCGTGGCAGCACTCCATCGCCATCGATAATGTTCCAAAAACGCAATTTAAAAAATTACAATTTCTTACTCAAAGTATAAGATTTAGCTTAACGTGGATTCGATTGGATAACTCTGCCTGTGAGACCTGCGCCCTTATCCAGTTTTTCCTGCACCCAAATCCTGACTCTCCAGCGGATTGGAACAATTTAATTAGCGTCTTCTACCGTCCAAAGTTTAGCTTGTGTAATGGGACTTCCTCCCTTCTCGGCCTTTGTCCGGGAGAAAAGCCGGATTCTTGGAGAAAAGCAACCCTCTCCCGGTGTGTCCGAGATCACAACATCAGCATTTCCTGGACACAAATTACCTCCGGACCCTTTCCCTGGAGGATTCGGATCCGCTTCCGGTTGTGTCATAACGAGTCCGTCTCTAGAGAGGATTCGGTCAATCGGATGGTTAAATCCCGTTAGCAGCAGGAACGACACCTCCGATTCCAAATAATGAGAACTCTGATTTTCCCCGCCCTTTTTTTGTTCCATTGTTTTATTCCACGGGGAGAGCTAGAAGTAGGACCGGACAATCGAATCAGAGGAAGATGATTGGACGGGAAATGAACTGTTCGCGAGGACACAATTTCTCTACTTAAGGAGAGGACAAGAGTAAACAAGGAAGGACAGCGAACAAAGAGAGAGAGAGAGAGAGAGAGAGAGAGTGGTAATGGATATCTATCGAAAAGAAATTCGATCAGCCATTTCATCCTGGGGGAAGGGGGTGTAAATGCTTTAACTAGAAACATATCTTCCTAGGTATATTTTTGGAATATCTTTTTATTTATTAAAAAACGGAAGGCAGTTCCTTCGAGCATGTGTCCTTCGAAACACATTTGGCGTGACACTAATCACCTCATAAAAATAGAGACACACTATTTTAACTATATTTTATTAATCTTTATTTTTATATAAATATACTTCTTATTCACAGTTTAGTTCAATGTTTCACAATTCATTTATAACAATTTATGATAACTAAAATAAGTAATGTCACTTCTCTATTGTATTTCTTACATTTGTTCGAACTATTTCAATATTTGTGAATAAATATGCATCAAAAATAAAATTGATAAATTTATCCAAACTGTTTCTTTTTATTACACTTAATCTTATCTTATGAAAAGAAGAGTAGTTTACTGTTCGTGTGACAACAATAAGCACACGCATAGATCCTCAATCAAAAACTTATTAATCGAGGGAAAATTTACTTTAAAGAGAGTGAGAGGTCAGCCAAATTGTTCAACCAATTTATTCACTTCTTGAGTAATAATATATCAAAGTAAATTAAATACATATAGATGGATTAATTTAATTCTGCTCAGCTAAATATTATAACATATATATCTACTTATGTTGCAGACTCTAACGATAAACTTCAAAAAATTGTATTCGATTCAAGTAGAGTTCTAACTACGAGATCCGAGTCGGTTTGTCGCGTTCTGATTATCTTCTGACATATGTTTTATCCTCTACAACGTTCAACTAATGCTTCTTCTATCTCCTCCATCATATTATATATACATATGTATACCAGATTTAACGGGCACTATACCTCTTTTTTAAAAAAAAAAATAACTACCAATAAAGTTTTGAAATTAATAAGGCTTAAAAAGTATTGCAATTTAAAATTCAGTAGTACAAGGAATAAAATGTACAAGAATTTATTAGAAAAATTGCAAAAAGAGATATAGTACCTTGACCTCCGGCCAAATACGTAGTAAGGAATTCTTATGGAAAGAGCGGGGGCTCTTTCACTTCAACTCATATCTCAAAAGTATTTTGAAGCTTCGTTGTTTGTTTTCAAGGTGAAAAAAATATGTATGTGAAGTTCGGGATTTCGTACTTTAGTACTCTAATATTATGTTATGACTATATTCACATATTTTTCCATGTTTTTTTGAGCATATTTTTTTTTTTCATTTCCGTATTGTTTTAAAACTTAGATATTTTTATGAAAGCAAATTCATGCATTGCAAAAAATGAAAATATGTTTCATTCAAACAAAAATAAAAATTTTACTTTACTACAAGTAGTCTGCTTTAAATTTCACTGCACAGTACGAGAGCTTACGACCTCCATATCTCTCCATCCCTGTTCTACTGCCTCAGGTATGTAGATTTTGCAAGGCTCATTCACATATATTACGGTTCTTTCACAAGGCGAGATTTTCATATTAAACATTGTAGTAAAGTAGTCCCAGAAGTTTGTTAAAGGAAAATGTCCGTGATGACCGTTTCAGGACTAAGAGCCTTTGTGAACCTCATAAATCAAATAGTTTGATTCGATTTGAATTCAATAATATTCGTGAATTGATTCTTCCAAAGACCCGGCATGTTAAACCTATTGAGACTCAAAATCCTCACGTTGACAGACAGAGATGTGAAAAGTGGAATACCAGCTCAAGTGAGGCTTATTGGTTGCTGTGATTAGATGACTGGAATGGAAACAGATAGTTTGATGCTCTTATTAAGCAAACAAGGGAAACTACTAGCGTGACGTAGATGTGGAGAGTGGGGGCCAGCTAGATGTCCGTCTCGTCATCTCTTTGTAATTCAAAACTATGAGGCATATTGGTTGTGGGAAACGGACTTTTGTAGTCAGAAATGGACAGTCGGAAACTTTCATTACAATAAAAGAGAAAATAATTCTTTTTTTTTTCCTTTCAAGTAGCACGTAGGCCAATAAATGTAACATTTTGTGATATAAAAAGGCCGAATTTGCTTCTTTGATAATTTTAATCGTGCACTTAAAGTGTGGCTACTAAAATTATGATACGGATGATTGAAAAGAATATATGTTCACAGAAAAGGCAAAGTGAACCAGTTTCACCTCGTAAATATCGTAATGAAAATACATTAACGTACTGTTTCGTGGATTCTTTATCAACGTCGAATTTAGATGCAGTACGAAGCTATTGGTGGAATGCCCAAGAGGATCGACTCACCCAAAGCTACAAACTTGCTAACCGGAAGACAACCACCCATACTAAGCATTTATTGACAAAATAATTTTTTACAAGATAAAATTGGTTGTAATAGTACTTGGTGAAACAAATACTGTAAAATATTACATAATTGGAAAATACAAAGGTAAGTTAAAATTAACAATGTGTTTACCGAGGTGGAAATATAGACAAAGACAAAAAAAATTTGACAGTCGAATTTTCTTGCATGGGGAATGGGTGTAACAGGTGACATATAATAGGCTAAATGTTATAATACAAAAAAAAAAAAAAAAATGTCTACAGACTCATGAATTGAAAATACGTTATTCGAGGGAGGAAACAATAAACTTGTACACATATATACAAAGCATATAATTAACGAGGAAACGACCCCTTCATTTTGTACCTCAGACGAGTGACTAGGACGACACCTGAGCTGACCCCCGCTCTCCAAACGTGTACATTACGCCATAGTGAGGACTTTGAGCCTCCACATTTTTAAAATTAACTAGGTGCACTAAGGACGAGGTCTTTAGTGAAATGGAGACTCGATGGTAACAAAGTCAATTGTATTCTCCTGAGGCAACCGTATTATGGATAGTTCCACAACACTGTTACATGATATAACTATCTAAGTTTATATATATATATATATATATATATATATATATATATATATTGCCAGATTTCTTAAGTACTAAAGCAGTAAAGGTAATTTCACACTTTCCTTCGATTAAAGAACACAAGATATAAAATGAGTTCCGTAGTTGGAAGAAGGGAGTCGTAAAAGTCCGAACGCACCCCCAGATTTTCAATGTAGTGATTGTAATTTGGAATGAAGATGAGATTAAGAAGACTTCTTCAATGTGTCTGCATAATTATATAATTTAGAGATAATAGCTTCTGCTATTTTTTGTAAGCAAAAGCCAATCAAAAAAGCAAAAGCCAAAAGCCTATAAGTTTAACTACTGCTGAGCCAGGTTAGCGATGGATTATGTTAACTAGAATAATATTATGTTTCTAAGTTAATTTTCTTCCATATAGTATAGTATACTTGTATTCATCTCTTATTCTTTAAATATTTTTTTCAAGCATGTAAATATTTTTTCGATCACAATCATTCATTACAGAAAAAAAGCAATAATATTCTCACTTGTTTGTTATTATGATTGAATTAATGATTCTAAATTAAAGCTGGAAATGCTACAGCCCCGAATGCTAAATATTTCTTTTTATTTATTAGAGCATATTCTTAACGGAAAGAAAGTCATTATATATAAATTACTGCAAACGAGCTTATTTAACACGCTAGCCCAATATGTAATTAAATGTAATGATTCTTTTTTAAACTGTTTAAATTTTTAAGCCTGTTTCTTTTTAGTATTACTGAATGAATGAAATGTATTTTTGCGCAACAATAAAATATACAAAACAAAAGATACATTTAAAAATATTCCATCACTCGGAAAATAAATGACATTAAACTAATACAATAAAAAACCGTTATTGCTTTCCTGTGTAAACTATCGAATAATCTTTCATCAACTCTAATTCTTTCACCTAATTGAAATTACATCTGCGTCTCATTTAAATACTCGAGCCTAAAAGGAAAAAAAAAGTTCTTCTAGAAATAAACACAAATATTAGCTTTTTGAATACTTTCCACCATCAGCAAAAACTAGAAAGCTTAATTAATGCTTGCAAAGAAACAGTCCAAAACAAATTTTTACCCTCCTTCTATTATTTGGGCTTCAGTGTGCTCAACAGTGAAAAGAAACTCATTTATTATAAACCGTGCTAATGACTTTCATAATGCAAACTGAAAGCTCTCTCCACCATTTTTTTTTAAAAAAATTCTCTTTCGAACGCGTTCAAAATGGCAAAAGAAATTCTTTCTCTTCTAATTCATATTCACGGATATAAACGGCAACGAGTAGTGGAAGATTCGATTAATTTCCAAAAAGGCAGTTTTTGTTATATTTTTTACTTCTTTTTTTAAGTTCGGGGTGCGATAACACATTTAGGAACAAAGGTTAATTTTATTATTTTTAGGTGCCGAAAGCGCTTTTTAGAAGCGAAAAATGTTTGGTAGTTGCTTCTAGCTAATTCGTTTACCAACTACCTTAAAAGCTAATGTATAACAGAAGAGGAAGAACCAGTTGGGGTGGGGAAAAAAACGGTTCCGCTACCAAGAATAGTGCCTCTTATTTGTTGCGCGTTGCAGTAGTTTGTGTTCTTGAGCCTAGAAACCTAATTGAATTGAAGGGACACAAGCCAGTTTCTGATCCCAGCACCTGTTGGAGTTTAGAAAAGACCGCCAAATATAATTATTATGAAAGGAAATGCGATTAAGGAACGGAGTAAGTGAGAGGGTGATAAAAATTGCAATCAATGCCTTTGGTAGTTAGCTCTTGTTGGCAAGAAGAGAGGGGAAAAAAATGGGTTAGAACGGTGTACGAAAAAACAAGACTGGAGTAGGTAACCTTGTTTTGTACATCAAGGAAAAGTTTGGTAGTTTCAACCCAGTTGGATATGGCAATAATACCCGCAAGGCTTAGCAAAACTTTTTACTTTTCGGCTAATGGAAAAGTCTGAAGTTATCAAGCTATAAGTTGATAAATAATGTTCATCTTTTTCAGTCATTGTTTGATGTATTTGTTGAGTGCCTTCGCCTTGAGTGTTTTCTCAGATGTCTTTATTCTTTGCAGATAACTTCTTTTCGTGATAATTTTGCCCATAGTTCCGAATGTTATTTCTGATTAATACGAAAAAACATATAAAATATTTTTCCCATAAAAAGAGCAAATGCTTTTCTTTCCCCTAATATAACCAATGCCCGTCAGTTAATTAATAAAAATGGTGCAAAGATGAAACTTTTTCAACAGTTGTATTGGAATACATTTGCTTATATAGATATTTTACATCCTTTTTATCTCTATTTATTGAATTTAGGAGCATAGGGGATTTGGTATCTTCCAATTTAATTAGGCTTTGCTTATGCCAAAGTACTAGTGGGCTTCTTTTTTTTGTAAAATTTCCAATTTCTAAAGCCGTCTTTTCCTAGTGTTAAAGTGGCCGCGGTAGTCGAATACCTAAGATTGCGAGCTCGCACCCAACTTTCTACAGATGAAACCTGGTCTCGAATCCTAACATCACTAAAGATCCGCCGTGTATCGTGGCTGATGCAAGCTATATCAGTCGAGACTTTAATTCTTCCCATGCGTTGCGTGGAGGAGGCACCAGCTCAAGTATCGTCACTTGACCGTGACTCCAAATGACGAGGTCCATCGCCGAAAGCTCTCATGTAGCTTTTTATAGCGGCTTTAATAAGCAGTCAATCAATCAAAAGTCCAATGTTAGAAAATAAGGTCTTAGCTCAGAACACTTTTTTTTTCAAATGGAAAAAAAAAAGAGGAAATATAATATAATTTTTTCCGCAGTTATGCAACACATACCATTTCACCACCATTTTCTTAAATTAAGAGGTATTCTGTAAATATGTAAATTTTTAATTTTATGTTTAATGTTATAGATCCATTCGTTACTACTATAGAACTTTGATTAATTGTTTGATAAACATCGTATTTAAAAGCAAAACAAGGGCTGTCAGTGATGCACTTCGCTATTTTGAGCCCCGGTCAATTGAGGGGTCGACAACTGAATTAGTACCTCATTCTCCTAACTTCCATACCATATGAATGGAGCACATTGAGCCCGAATAGATTTAACAGGTATCAGTCCCGCTACACGATAAGTTTTTAACGATCGAAACCACAATACAATGCGGCTGAAACAACGCCATCTACGTGCTTTGCTCGAGACCATGACCATTCATCTACCGTAACCTCATTAAATTATAGGAGACGAACACGTATGCAAGAGATGATTTATTCAGATAGAAATAAATATATATTAAATGTCAATCCATGTGTTGGTATCTTGATATTAACATTCATTCACTCTTGTATGCATTTGAAAAAGTGTTTCAGGTTACGATCAAATTTTTTAACATAACCGAGATAATTTAAATTTTACACTTTTTGAATTTCGCTGTTAGAAAACAGTTTTTGTTACCTTAGCTTGATTAGATTTCTACTAATGATGAAATATCTAAATTGGCTTGTGATGTTCATTACCTCGCTGAATATTAAATAAATTTGATTGTTCATTAACATTATTGCTTATCAATCAGATTAGTTTGCCTTTCACATTATAGCAAAAATATTCCAATTCTCTCCCTCCCTCTTCTTTGAAATACTGAAGATGCAGAGTCTGTTGCTATTTTTCCTTATGATCTTATATCATTGATATTAATTATGTTATTTGAATTGAACATTTCGCTCAATAAGTGAAGTGAAACCTGACTTATGTAGATTAGAATGTCAAATGTAATAAGGTGTTTTGAGGAAATGTGGAAAAAGAAGTGAAGTGTTTAATTCGAAATTTCTGGTAGAGAGGGGACTTGAAATTGTAAACGAAGGAAAAGTGACCGTCTTGCTAAGTGCGAGAGATTTTCGAATCATAGACAGGAATGTTTTACTTAGGATCAAGAACCATCATCGAAGAACCTTTTCCTCGTCTAAGAATTAAAAATGAGGGCTTTTCAACTCTATTCTTGAATCCAGTAAGATGGGATGTAGATAAATCTTTACTTTATTTAAAATTTTAAATAAGACACGTTTAAGTACTACTTACTGCAAATAAAGTGTCTGCAAATATTCGTAGATTTGAGTAAAATAACTTGATTATTATCATTATTTGACTCTCTGTTTATTTACCTGTGTCAATTAGTGACTCTTACATATGGAAGTCGCAGGAATTTAAAACATGGAGTAACAATTGATATTTGTTAGAAGTTTCTCGTTTAGTTTTACTTTTAAGACTCGAATAAGATATACTTAATGCAAGGACCTAAAAGAGGCGAGTAGTCAATAGCGCAAAATAATAATAGTTAATTTAATAAAAATTGAATTTTTGAGTGCTATTATCTTACCAGACATAAAATAACTGCACAAATTAATAAGCGCTATGCAAATAAACTTATTTTTCTTGTTTACTGAAGGGAGAACATTTGATTTTTAATATACCAAGCGAGGTGGCTGATGACGTGATTAGATATTAGTTTATTGTGTTCGCTAAAATATTCGCTGCTAATTAAGGTCTGGGTGGGGTGGAAGTATACGTCGATTCCAGATCACTGGCGAATATTGATGAGACGAATACTGGTGATTCGCTATCAATAATTATATATACTTCAGAAATTCGATATATTGAGCTCGGAATATAGTGAACTCTCGGTTGTAGTGAACTTTTCAATCCTTCCAACAAATTTCCTGTTCAACTAATGTTATTTTAAATACTTATAGTGACCTGAAATTTTCGTTACACATTATTTTTCACCCTTTCAAAGGCAATTTTACTAGTAAGCGTGTGAGAATCCCCTCAACAAAAACATTGCATTTCAAAATTCCGTCTCAAATCCCACTCTTTCTATCCTTCCCACCATTTTAAGGAGCCAATAATTGGTTATTTTTACCTCATTCCTGTTTTCCAACTCTCCCAGCCGCGTTTCTAAGAATCCATTTGTCCACAACATAGACCAAGTTCTTCAAAACACCACTTGAAAGGTCTTTTGATATTTCCCTCCTTTCTATCTGCAGAAAACAGAAAAAAATATTTGATCACTTCCTACTGAAAAGACATTTTACCATTTCTGCAGTACCTGAAATTTAAGGCAAATGAAGAATTCAGCAAAGATAAAAGCATTTTCAATTGAGAATAAAATAAAAATAATCGATCGTAAAGAAAGAAAATAGAGCCAATCAATCTACGATATGCAAATAATTATCATTATCAAAATTAACAGTTTCCGACATTTGGGGAAATCATTGCGTGATATTCATTGACAAGGAAAAAAAATCTGGATATAAAGCAAAAAAGCTACACCAGGCCTAAAAAGAGAATGATGTAGGAAAAGCTACTTTACAAATGTTCACCAATTACATATGTATATATAGTATAAATACATACATAAATACGTACACACATGCATACACACACACACACATATAAGCGTATATATATATATATATATATATATATATATATATATAATAGAATCATATTAACAAACTGATTACAATCTCTAAAACCAAATATGAAAAATCCAATTAAAACTCAAAACTTACAAATGTCACAGGATTAAATGAGAAATGCAGTAAATTATCAAAGTAACCATACAAAATTAAATATATTATTCTAAATTATTAACATACAAAATATTATAATGAAGAAAAAGTAAAAATACACAATAATTTTAACAAAAACATGTATAATTACAAATTAGTTAAATACAAAACTACTTAAAAACTTATTTATCTCAGAAGAAAAGAAATAAATTACAAAAATTGACATAGCGCAAAATAAATACTATTCTCTACTTTGGAAAGGGAAATGTTTGTTTAATAGATCCAATTAACTCACTTCAGTAATTACATTATCAATTAAGAACCAAGAATTTCAGAAACAATAGGAATTCAAATTAGTAAAAAAATAAGTTCATTAAAACCAAAATAAATAACTAATCATTATAATATAATTTCATTAATACACACGCATATATATGTGTGTGGATGTATGTATATATGTATATAAATATATTGTTACAAGAAATACGAAAAATGCATGTATATAAACTAATAACAAAATGCAAGAATAAAGTAAACAAATTCAAAATGTAAAATCAATTCTAGTAAAAAATACTTTTACCAAATTAATAAATAACTTAATGTAATTACAAAGCATGTTTTCTTTAAATTGTTGTAAGAAGAATGTTGAACAAAATTACAAGAATTCTAACAAACTTGTCAACAATATATTTAAAAACCTAACTATAATAACATAAAATTTAATTATATTTATTATGTAAAAAAATATGCTTTAAAAAAATTTAAAAAAAAATTAAAGTTTCAATAACTACAGTGAACTCAATGGACAAAATCACATTAAAAGTGACAAAGCATAAATCTAGAAAAAGTAAATGATGACAGAAAATTCAAAAATTGAAATATAGGAATTTAAAATTCAACCTCAGATTTGGGCTGCGAAAGTCGCGTTTCTGCTTGTGTTATGGATCCATCCATCGTACTTCAGCAAATTACTTTACAACAAAATTGTAAAAAATTAAATACAATCAAAAAACTTATTCAAAAAGTAATTCATTTTTAGGACAAAAACGACGGAAGCAAAATTCATTTAAGCTTTATATATATAGAAAGAGATTATTTAAGTAATTAATATTTTATTAATGGATTGCGGCTTATTATAATTATTCTTTTCAACAAAATTGAATATTGTAAACCTTCGATTACGGTGAATTTTTTATTAGGTTCTCAAGAGACTTTTTTTTTTTAACGAGGTTCGACTGTAATTGTAAACTTTAAAATTTTAATCACAATATCTTTTTTATCGAAATTTTGTGGTGTTATGGTTGAGTTTTAAAGATATTTGTTATTGACGGGAGTTCGACATGTTTGAGGGGTTGTATGAAGGGATATGTGTTGGTAAAATTAGAATCTCAGGCTAACATTCTATTGTTTTTGTTCCTAAAAAATGTTCCAGATGTTCTTTACCTTTTTAAGAAGATTTCTACCAATGATACATTTCCAGTGAGAATTAAAAAATTAGAAAGAAGATGGGGAGGGGGGAAATGCGTGTGACAGCCATTTTGTCACCTAGAAGCTTTGCTAAACGGAACTTCTGCTAAAGCACACGCACCAGTTTAGTTCCTTACATAACCGCAGAACAAGTTTAGTGCTATTATGTGATCGAATTACCGGGGGAAAGGAGAACGTTGTAAATCGACACAAAAGAGTTATTTCCAAATAGGCAGCCAAACAAAAGAAGCAAAAACCATTTCCAATGCAATTCAAAACCGCAGGCAGACAGCAGCAATTCATTCTTCAAAACATCATCGAACGCCGAAATGAAACATTTGGCACTCGAATTGAAGACATGTGTCAAAACAAACTGCAAAACAAACAAACGATTGAATTGTTAGAAAGGGGAGGTCGGGCTGTCGAAAGAGGGCGTGTCCTTTGTTGGTCCCTGTCACCATTGTGGACCTGGCAGCTGCCGTCGATGAACGATGGTCCGTCCTCCTTTTCAAAGGATGATTGGATTACCCCGACTATAACTGCTCTGATAAGCATCCACGCGCTTTTTAAGGGGTTCTCTGCGTTTAAAGAGATTATTACCTTCTATTCAGAGAGTTTTGACAGATTTCGTCAAACGATTTGCTGGATGGGCAAAAGGGGTCTTCCAGTTTATTCCGTTCGATTGGTGTCGTCTCGAGGTGGTTGGTGTAATACGATGCTTTCAGTCTTATTACAATGTGCTTCAAGCAATAGATGACAAATAAGAGGCATACTGTAGCTAATATCTGCAAACACAATATTCTTTATTATACTCTTCGAATTCGAACACAGTTCACCTTCATTTATGTATTTCTGGTTTGAATCTTTTTAGAGTCATGTGGAATATTATGCTTCCATTTGTGTTGACAGTCTGTTTTATAAAAAGCAGATTAGTAATAATTACAGTAAAAAAAATGTAACGCAACTTTTCCAAGATATTAAAAAATTTGCATGTTTCTTATTCTAATAAAGAAAATAATGCAAGTATCTTTTAGGCTTTGTTCTTCTTGACTTTCATTCAATCTTGAGTATACTTAACCCTAAATTTACATTTTTTTTAAAAAAAAAAAATTAATATAAATACCTATTTCTACTGGTAATGGTCAAAAGACCACTTTTCAAATAAATGTTATATTCTTTTTCACAGTTAAATATAAATAATATAAATTTTTACATGGGGAATTAAACACAAAATAGTCATTTAATAATTAGAAGGCATTTATTTATTTATTGGATTTCAGGCACACACATTATTAGAAAGACGGAAGAAAATGGGAAAAAAAAATTCCCTTCAATAATCTTAGTAAATGCCGTTATTCAGTTTTATTCGTCACCGCACTATTTACAGATGGAAGGTTCCTCCCGTGAACATTTTCCAGAAATATACTTTTTCCTGAGGAATATAGTTTTCTGAGCTTATTTATTAATTTGTTTTGCGACATCGACTTTGACATGTATTCCTTCTTTCAGAAATTCGTATTCGTTGCGGAGGATAGAGAAATGTGAGTAAAAACTCATTGCAACCTCTCCTTGAAGTGGAAATGTAATTTACTAGTGGGTTTATAAGTGACTCGTCGCGAGATTACTTCGAAATTTTCTAAGTCAAGAGGATAACAAAAACAAAAGGATTTTGTGCCGTATTTTTTAAACATTTGAGCCTTAATATTAATTAGCGTTATTAGATGAAGCAATAATTTGAGATATACATTTACCAATTTTTCAAAAGTTTTTTGTTCAGTTTGCTTTTATAAATAGTCAAAGTACAAGGGTTTGATTTATAAAGCTGCATTGAAAAATAACCATTTTGCAGATAATTTTAAAAAAAACTTGATAAATTTTCCAGCCTTCGAAAGACCACCCATAGAAGATAACAGTGAAGTTCATAAAATTATCAGGAAAAGTGAATGAAGAAATATCGATTTTAAAACATTGAGTAGCTTTCCACGAGTATTCGAGCAGGTAACTTCCCGCTCTGCACATAGTACACTATGGGCTGTTGCGGGTTTCACTAGTATCTTAGGGCAAGTCGTGCGTTACGTTTAGGAAAAACGGAAACCTTGAATTGAACAATTTTGATCAGTCTAAAAAGCAGTCATTTATCCGCTAAGGTAGATTTAGTATAAAATTGGTCTGTTGGTAAATTATATACAATAGTACAATTGCTTTCACTCAACTGGTGTAATTTTTATCCCGCCTTCTGATCTTTATGTACAAGGATTACATTTTTTTAAAAATCAGATACACATTTTTTCGAAAGATTTTGTATTATTTTCAAATTCAATATGCATGGGATCATTTGACAACAAAAAAACATTTCGTTACCGTCTCATGTTTGAATCACGCGTATGAAATGAACAAAAAAAATGTATAATTCGAAAAAGTATTTTTTTTCGCAGGGATTTTTCATACTTATATAAATACCGCAGAGTTTTTAATAATTCGTTTAATTGTGGTAGAAATAAATACGAGTCACTGACGAAAGGAAGGTACCAATGATTTCAACTAGTACAAGTTCTCCTATAAACTTAGTTTAAACTAATATTTGCTGCAACATTTTTTAATAAATTCAGAATGGTTTTATCACCATATATTTTGACTGTTTCAGTTTAGATTTCTAATTAAAAAATGCCCCAATTGTAGTTGATTAGAGTTAATAAAAGTTGATTTAATCGTCAAGGAAACCTCAAGTTAAATCTGCGAGTTAGTTGATTTGAATAACAAACTATTTCTAACTCCTCGCAACTCGTATGGGGAAAGTGAAATTATGAATTTCGGTTTACACTGCAGTTTAAATAGTTGAAACGGCCCGCTGGCGGAGTATACTAGCAGAATAATTAGACTCCTAGTTTACATATTAGTGGGGGAAAACCCCCACCACAACTTATTCGATTTTTTTAAAAATATTGGCCTTTTACATCAAATTAGATATTTTTTCATGTTACATCAAATTAGATATTTTGTTTTTGTTTCATGTTTTTAAAATCATATTTTAAATTATTGTAACTAATGTTTAGCGCAGGATAGCTAGCTTCGGCTCTTGAACCATAAAATCCCCACAATCACTCACCCATACTCACCTAGTTTATAGAATCCAATGCTAACCGAATGCTTATGGAAACCGAGAACAGAAGGGCTATACCTGTTTTGGGTCTTGATATTCTTTTTGGTACGAGATATTCTTAACTTTCATATCAAGAGTAGTAATGACAAATTCTCTTAACTTCTTTGCTTTTCCCTTTGTTTATTTTTCTGTCGGTTTTTGGAGTGCAATATTATTCCAGAAGGTTGTATTTTGTTTCAGTTATTGCAAAGTACAATGTGAGACTGAATTCTTTAAGTAATTTGAAGTAGAAACAATTCTTATTTTATCAGAGTAGGAAAAAATGACAAAAACTCCCCTACGCCTTTTTTACAACAGGTTTGAAAAATAAGTAGCAAAATTTTTAACTTTATATAAATTTGTCGCAGTAGACATGCATTTCTTTTCAGTTTATCTGGAAGTTTGTATATATATATATATATATAAAGGAAAAGTAAATGTAACTGAATACTTAAGCGCAACTTATCTCTTCTTACATACTACCATGCAACAGCTGGCAACGGGGCTCTTAATCGTTGCTTCTCTTTTTGTTTTTTGTTTCACGTTCCCCTTTGTGATTGTGAATTACACACACACAAACTTTTTAAATGGATTTCCCCTGTCACGGATTTCATCCTTGGTTAATATCCAGGAGTCCTATGAGATGGAATAACCAGACTCTAAGGAACAATAAGTATTATAAATGATTATTTTTATTTAAAAAACTTATTTACAATTTTTCAACTTGACAGGTAAAACAATATTAAGCGTTTATCTCGATAGAATACTAACGAGAGAAAAAGTAACACATAGCATATACAAATGCTTTTATTTTCACTTTCTAATTAATACCCAATAAAAAAAATCGAGAATTTTGGAATTATTTCATAAATTTAAAAATTACAATGCGAGTCAGATTGAAAATAAAAGTAGAATTAAATAGAAGGAAAAAAAAAAGAGTTATGATCTCATTTGGATGTAGAAATCGATTACGAAGTGAACATGAAAAATCTGGTTGCGAAAAAACCCGTCGATCCGGTTCAGAATCTCTTACTCTAATCGCTTTCCATTCAATTTACAGTTCGGACCTACTTCGGTAGAAAAGACCTGTTTGAAAGAACTACCTCCGTTTCCTCTCAATTGGTTCTTTTGATTTAAACCTGCGAACGGGGATTCGTTCTTTGAATTAAACCTGTTTAAATCGGTTTTCTTTGATTGTTCTCATTGTTCGGTGAAGTCTCTTTCAAAATACACTCACATACTGAAGTCACACTTTCCCTCCTACTTCCTGCTCATGATCGGTCTTTACCAGTATAAACTCCATCATCACGATGACTTTCCTCTTCTCTCCCCCCCTCATAATTTTCTTCGCTGTTTTTCTCTCTATCATCCTTTTCACTTATACATAGAATCCTTTTTAGGAGCTAAATCTCTAATAAAGATATATTCCACGTAGAGCTATTCAGTAGATTTTTTCTTCTACGGCATTCGTTTTTGGAGGGAAGGGGCTATACATCTTTAAAAACAGTAAATGTGGAGTGAGTTAAAATACTTCGAAACAGGAAAGAACAGATTTCAGGCGGACCGCCTGACTCGTATGTTCTCGCTCTCTTAGACGACTCAGTTAAAAAGAACAAGTTGTTCTTTCGATCCCTGATCCCAACTCGACTTACGAGTATCTGGAATGAAATCTTATTCAACTTCTGAAGAAGGGAACTGTTATTATATATCCTACTCACGGCAAAAATTCAAATGAATATATCTCTCTCATCGATTATTATTTGGTGGCCGCGGTAGCCTAGTGATCGTGGTCGTGAACACAGGGTAGGCGGTTTTCGTCGAATCATGGTTTCGAGCCTTGATCCCACCAAAGACCCACCGCGTAGCTTGGCTGATACACGTTAAATCTGTCGAGACTCAAAGTTCTCCCTTTGGTGTGGTGTGAAAGTTAGAGAAGGAGTGCCAACTCAAATGCCAGCTCGTCATTTGACCGAGGTTCAAAATTACGAGGTCCATCTCCAATAGCCCATGTGTTGCTTCTAGAGCGACGTTAAGAAAAATTGACTATTATTTGAGATGAAACATAAACGAAAACTGGAGGATGCAGAGTCCACTTGTTTCTTTGTTTATTTGAATAAACTAGTCTCATGAACTGAATTTCGATTCACTAGAAATGACAAAATTGGAAAAACAGAAAGAAAAACGTACTAGATGACATAATAAAAGCAATCTACCTGTCACAGTAATCCATTAATAATAGTTAATATTGTAAATTATAACAAAACATGAATCTATGTAATATTTCAGAAATGAAAGATGAAATTATTCATTAAAGACAAGTCGTTATGCTGCTTGTTATTATTTACTTCAAATAAGATTTCAAAATGTCGTATTTTCGGTAAGAGGTTGAAATGAAACTTTTTTGTTTCCGTAATTTATTGCTTTCGGAAGTTTGAAAAGTTAACGAGATATCGAATTAGTCGTCACTTAAAATAAAGAAACTTTTTATCTGATGCAAGCTCATGAATTCCTGAAATTTTTCTATTGACTCCCTCTTAAGACCCCCTTCCCTTCCTAGAACTAATTCAACAATCCAACCACAAAAAAAGCCCGGAGTGCATTCTTGTTCTCGAGTAATTCTTATGAATCCAATCTTGAGTCGATGTTTTGTAATCGTTTTCCGTCAATGGAAGCGTGCTAAACTTGATTTTTTTTTTCAAACCTTGAATATTTTACATTAGAAGTAATAATGGCACCAATCATTAAAATCTGCTGAAAACCATGGAAATTCTGTGAAATCATGAATTGTTAGTGATAATATACATTTATTTTACAGGATCTCAGCAGAATTTCAAATTAAACCTCCCAGGAAAAAATTCTTTATTTTTCTTAATAAATCTTTCATTTTCTCTGTTTAGCAAGAGATTTTTCTAATACAAAGCAAGAAATGCAACTTCAATTTGTACAATATATTAATTATAGATGTTTTAAGTTATGAAATATCTTTTGATACAAAAACTGGAAGATAATTTTATGTAAAAAAGTTTTCTTACTTACAAAAAATACAAAATGAAGAGTTGAAGTATTGATAATCCTTGTTGACCCCCTCCCCCACACTTCTTCCTTTATAGATAATTTTTCCAGTAAACTTTATAATCTACAAAGATATTATTTTTCGTTTTAATTAGAACAGCTTTTAAAGAAACGATGTCAGTTCTTACATTTAAAAAATAAATTCATGAGCAACGTATGTACTGGAATTTAAGGTACTGGAAAAAACCATTTTTTTCATTACATTTTTTTACATTCATTTAGTCATCAAATAAAAAGAAACCGAAAAATATTAATAATAGAATGCATATTCGCTCATTTATTTAGAATAAATATTTATTGAGAGAGAATAAAATTATTACAGTTTATTGAAAACTAGATAAATAGATTTCGAAATTTCTAAATGAATGTGAATCGTTAACTCTATATAAAACATAGCTATAAATATATTACACATAAAACAGAAGTAATTATCTTAAATACAATTTAACTGTATTTACGTTCGAGAATTTGTCTTCTTGCAATGAAGATAATAATTTCTTGTTTTGTAATAACATATTTTTTAACAATTCTTCATCAATCTAAGTTTCAACTTGTACTCTGAAGATATATTTTCATTCAACTCCTCCCCATCCCTTCGGACCCGCTCTTTTGTGACTTATTAAAGAGCTTCCTTCGCGAATAAGAAAAATAAAATATTCCATACTCTCAGAAGGTATTTTTAAGTCGAAAGTAACTCGAAGGAAAAGAGAGAAATAAGGGGGCGGAACGGGATAAAAAAAAAAGCTTCGAAAAGAATTTTATTTTCCTGCGCTTAACAACCTTCATTAAACCACGCAAATGGGAAGACAGCAAATCCCTCATTGCCCCTTCGAAACGCGCTCAATAACTGCTGTTTCTGTTGCCACTCGATGGAAGGAAAATAACGAAAGAGAGAAGAAAAAAAAATTTTCTTCGGGAAAAAAATCTAACATACGGAAGATTCCTTTCAGGAGAATCTGGCTGCAATAAAAACCACGCCCCTTCTGAATTCGACGTTGCCATAGCTAGATGGAAAAAAGAAGGAAAAAAACGCAAAATAAATAAATAAACTGCAGACGATATTCTTAAAAAGCTCCACTCTCTCTTTAAAATTAGCACAAAAAGAACGGCAACAGAAATAAAAAAATAACAAAAGATTCCTTTTTTTTCGGTGTTCTATATGTGTATAGCTTCCAACCAGTTTTTCTAAAAAGCTTTTTATTCTTTTTTTTTCTTCTTTTTCCTCTCGTTCTTTTTAAGTATTCAAAGCATCGAGTTTTGAACGTTAAATACCGTCGGGGGAAAAAGTTACCATCCGGCGTTTAATACGCGTTTTAATCAGGCTAAGGGAAAAAGGTGCAGCGAATGCAAATGAGAAGCTTCGCTGGAAGCATTCTTAATTTGATAATTAAAACACTTGGCTATATTTAAAAATAAAAGCCCAGTCATGGGAGACCCGCTGATTGCGTTTTCTCTCTGAGTTTAATGAATCAGATTAGCAATTCAGCGCCATTTTTAAAATAATTATCCTCTTACCGCGTTTGAGCAACTCTTTTCGGAAAGAATAGAACGAAAGAGAAAGATTTCGCTTCATCAATTAAAAATGGCCATTTTACTATTTTTTTTTTAAATTTGTATTTTTATTCTCATCATTTGCTTTTATCTTCCTCTGGCGTAATTATTGTTCAGGTTTTGATTTTTCGAAAAAAATTAATATCGCTAAATTGCATGTGTTTTGTGAATCGGGAAAACTTTCGATTTTGATAATAAGAATTAAAGAGGGTTTTTTTTTATTATTATTAATAAAGTTAAGATTTGCTAATAAATTGCTACGTGTAATTATCAGAATTATAGACGTGAATTAGATTGCGCTGTGCAGCATCAATTATCTCGAAGGATAAGATTAAAAATTAAGCGAAATTATATTAAGGGACAATAAAGGAAGTAACAACGTCTGTGTTTAAAAACTAATTATTGGATTGGAAACTCAAATAATTTGGCATTTAAAAAAACATACCAAGTTTGCTAATTTCAGAAAATCAATTGATAATTATCGTTAATTGTTAATAATTATTTGTTTCAGTACTCCTTTTTATTTACTATCCCCCTTCCTTTATCATTATTTTTTTTATAAATTATGAAATATTATTTTTGTTACTATTTGAAGATGATTGCGAATAATAAAGGGGCTGTTGTTACATGTAATTGCAATTTCAAATGATATTTTTCGCATGTAACATTTTCTTTTTTTCGTTGTTGTAATGTTATGCTATCAATATTAAAGGTTTTGAATTAAATATTTCTAACTTTTCATTGTATGTATCGTGTTCCTCGGTTACACGTAAACACGAATACTTAAAAAAAAAAAAAAAAAAAACGTACGAATTAAGTTAAGCAAATTTCTAAAGCAAGTATATAATGTCAGTTTTTTAGCGTGTTATTTTAATTTATCTTCCTGCATGAAATACGTAATGTAACCGATAGCTTAGGCATTGGTATCAAATGCCCAATTCGAAAAGTTTGCAACTTCTTCAATGAAACACTCAGGAAAAGCAGAATAAATTCATCCCTTAACAACGTATTCATTGAACTTTGTTTATGAAAACTTTGCATAGTATTAAATTTAAACAACTCAGAATAATCATAATCTTAGATCATATTGCATTGTCTATGGCACATGGGCTTGTTATTATATAAAATTGGTGATACTGTTTTTCCCCTAAATTTATATATATATATATATATATATATATATATATATATATATA
>BMAW01064530.1:1799268-1826872 GCA_019974015.1 Nephila pilipes | reverse complement strand
TATATATATATATATATATATATATATATATATATATATATACTTTCCATGTCATATGTTTACATGTGATTCTAATTGTGTGTTTTTAAATAATGTTGCTCTTATCTTATTGGTTCAATGTCTAAAAAATCCAGTACATAAAAATAATAAAATGGACTCGATACAAAAAAAATCTAATTTTGAAAATACTTAGGATATAAAGCATAATTTGAGTCGATTTTGTGTGTGTGATAGTTTCAGCAGGATTTTAAATTTGTGATCGAAAGTTACTCTTAAATCAATTTTCAATAAGAAAATTGTGTCTCGATTTCCAGAGTTTCAGGGAAATATTGCCTTATTACAACCCCCCCCCACCCCCCACCTCTTTCTCTCACCAAGATATGATACATATTCTTAAGTACTGTTTTCAATATGATTTAATATGACCATATGAATAAGATAATATTAAATCCATCTTTGATGCGAGAGTCGAAAACACTGCAACGCTCCAGCTTCACTACTGAGTCATCGAATTCAATAACTACTCAATCGAGGAATAGTCATTGCAAGAAAAGTCAACCAGACTTTATATCCCTACAAGGATCGTACAGCAGTTAATCTATTGGGGAACCCTCGTATGTCCTCAACTAAAGAATATCAAATGGTTTTGCTGAACTCACCACTATTAAGGTAAGTCAAGTTCGAACAAGCATCTATCTTCTGCTTTTCTTCAACATGCCCGCTGTAGTACCTCCATTCTTGCAATATCAGTCGGCATTATTTGTGCCTACGTACTATTGTGTGTGCGGACGTTAACATTTATAGTATTTTCAGGCCATCCTCTGCACGTAAATGTTCCCAATTTTCACATTGTATTATTCATAAATAGTTGAATGTACTTTACCTCTTGACACATCTCGGGTTACATAAATTCCTGACCTATGAACAGATCCAGAATCTTACAATTTTTCGGCATGACTTTGATCAGATGAGAGAATTTCGCCCACGAGAAGCAATCGAGGATTATTCAGGAAGAACTCAATAGCAGATTTCAGACCGGATGGTTACACTCCCGTTCCACTGTATATTTGTAAATAACTGTAATGTTTAAATACTTGGAAAAATTCTAAATTAGACATATTTATTAGAGTTTATTTTTTTTACTACATTTAACTCTCCTTCAAACTGTACATCCTTCCAAATGTCAATGAATCTGCTGTCTGCTCTCACTACTTCTTATTCACCACATCTCAATTTATACAGTAATTCTAACGACATAAATTCATAACTCAGCTGAATGATATATGCTTCAGGAATTTAGAATGGAATCTTAGCAAAGACGATGTTTCGGTGTAATTTTATATTAAGTGATTAATTATTGTATTAGTTTATTACACTGTGGTTGTTACCTCTCTGAGCTGACTAACTTCGGATTATGTCAACAGAGATCAATAGCCTCGACGACAATTTATTTCCTAAAGACATTAACTGAAATTAAGAAATAGAGATCAGCTGAAAATTCACCCTATAACAAAAAAAAAAAAAAAACTTTAACCAAAACAAAAACTATATCTCCTAATGACCGGAAACTAGGAAAGATTATTGGTAACAAAACTGTCATTTATTTATTTCTCATTGTTTAGTTGCTTTTGGTGATTAATTACAAAAATTATAGCTTTAGTTCTACTTTCAGGCAATTCGAGTGCTAAAAAAAGCATATACACTCTTTAACAAAAACAAAAACGACGCACCAAGAAGGAGTTGCCCGATTATAATAAAATTTCGCATGCAAAGACATTTAGACCGAACACGCAAATAATTACAATTTGGTGTCCAATGAATGAATAGCGGGAGCTGCAGCGCATCGGAACTGCCCACTCAGCAGGTGTATTTAAGAAGCGATTCTCAATCTGATGGTCAAATTCTCTGTTGCATTGCGATTTAGGATATCTTTCAACGACTGAAAAAATTCCTCGCCGCAGAATTCCAACTCATTTCGAGCAAATGTGAGAGTTTGAAAGAGGTCGCATTATTGGACTAAAAGAGGCAAGTTGGGCAAATCGGAGAATCGCTCGTTATATGCTTCTTGCGGCGATGCTGGCAAGAATGGGTGGACAATGGCAGATTTCAGCATCATGATGGTAGCGGTAGTCCTAGGGCCACAGCAGATTGGGAGGACAGAGTGATTCTCCGATCAGCTGTCACAGCACCTGATTTGTCGTTATCAACCATCAGACATGCGTCCCGCACACCACCATTCACAGACGGCTGATAGGGCAAAATCTACACTCGCACCGACCGCTACGCCACCTGCCACTCACGTCTGCACACTGTCGAGCCAGATTACAGTGGTACTTGGCTCGATCAGGTTGGAATGTTGCTGACTGGGGACGTATAGTCTTAGCGACGAATCCCGCTTCAAACTGTGTCCTGGCGACCATTGAAGATGTGTCTGGGAACGCCCAAGACAGCGTGCCGATCTTGCTTTCACCATTGCGTGCCACACAGGCCCTCAAACCGGAGGAGGTCTAGAATACCATTTCCCTCGATAGCCGGGCCTTTTGGTCGTTATTGGAGGTGCATTTGCAGCACAACTGTACGCCAATGACATTCTGAGACCTGTTTTGCTAACGTTCCTTTTGCAGTACCCTGGCCTTATTTTTCAGCAAAATAATGCCAGATCACATACGGCACGTGTTGCTATGAACTGTCTTACAGCTTGTCAAACACTTCCTCGGCCAGCCCGATCTTTCTCTAATCGAGTATGTCTGGGATATGATGAGAAGTCGACTGCATCTACCAAGGAATGTTGATGACTTAGCCCAACAATTGGAGCAAATTTGGAAAGAAATACCACAAGAGACCATGAGGGAGCTTTATCACTCTATGCCACGCCGTGTGGCAACTTGCATCCAGGCTAGAGGTGGGTCAACACCTTATCCAGCTTGTTACTTTGTATCTATGTAACTACGAAATAAATCACTCAATCTTTCTGAAATTTTAATAACTCTCTATTCTGTACATAATTTTCCTATCCGCCAATTTTTGTCTCAATCGGACAGCTCCTTCTTGGTGGTTTTTTTTTTTTTTTTTTTTTTTTTTTTTTTTTAGAGCGTAGTTAAAAGAATGAAGTGAGAACAAACTTCCTTGTCCATTCTAAGTCCTAGTTTTCCTCTGCAAACCACATGGATTTGAATTCACTTCTTTTGAGACGTCCCGCTTCTCCACCTGCCGGCCCACATGTACGGTGGACAGAATGCAAGGATCGCAAGACACCACTATACTTTAAGAAACACCTGAAACACGTTATTATTTCAATTAAATAAAAAAGTTGTTGTTTCAAATAAAGAACTCAGAGATCCGTGTTAAATCAAGATTTTATCTAAAAAAAAACCTTAATTATAAAAATTTTAATTTTCGCAAAAAATTGTATTAAGTATTGTTCAAAATTCTACAAAAGTTTTGATAATATTTCTCTGAATTCACTCGATTTCCATTGATTGATAGTTAATAAACGTCGAACTAGCAGCAACACGAGGACTATTGATGTCGATATATTTTGAGTGTCGATCAAAAGCGACAAGCATCTCTAAGATTCCATGCCAGCTGGGGATTCTAAGCTTCTTCATATTTAACATGCATCAGCCCCACTGCGTAGATTGTCTTTCGCGGTATCAGAATGGAAGTTAGGAGAAGGGGTGCCAGCTCAGGTATCCTCACTTGACCGAGGATCATAATTACGAAGTCCTTCGCCCTCAAAACCCTCTAGTTGCTTTTAGTGCGACTTAAATAAAACCAAAATAAAAAAACAACGGCATCAGAACTTGAACCCACGATGCAATAAAAACAATGCCGGCAGCGAGCTCGCAATCAGCCACTGCCGCCAACAATTAGTGACCTGCCGTGTAGTCGGGGCCGATGCAGTTAAATCTGTCGGGGACTAAAGTCCTCCCATGGCATGGTGTGGAAGTTAGGAGAGGGAGTGCCGACTCAGTTGTCGTCCTCGTCACTTGACCAAGGCTCAAAATGACGAGTTCCATAGTGAATAGCCCTCGTGTTGCTTCTTGTGTGACGTTAATAAAAACCAAACCAAGCTAACAATCAGTACTGATAACAATAATTTCAAATATAGCTTTTACGAAGTTTTTAATGGAAAATACAAAAGCATAATAAAATAAAATAAAAAAAAGTAATAGAATATTTTTGATTTCAAATAAAAGAAGAATAATTTTAAAATGATGAATATTAATAAGAATACAAAAGTATTACTATATTTATTTCTGTATTTATTTTCCTGGATTACCTTTCGAATAACAATAGCAATCAATGTATTTATTTGAAAAGTATATTTATTTATAAATGTTCCAGATATACCTTTATAATTTATTGATGCTAAATGTATTATTAAAATATTGCAATCTTATAAAAAGATTGTAAAATTTTAATGTGCTTGTATCATCAAAATTTTTTAAAACAAAAATCGATAGTACTAATTTTAAACATATACTTCTTTTCAAAAACTTTGAATTATTTCGTTAGTTGAATAAATCAAAGTTGCGAAAAAACTTTGTTAATTAATTACTTGTTCGTGCATCAACAAGAGAGAATTCGATTATTTTAATATGCTCAAAGGACCTGTTGCGCCATCTACATGTTATAATTAAATTTATAACTTCCCGAATTTGTAAAAATTGAAAATTTCAAATATTTCAGTCTAATTTGAAGGAAAAAAATATGTGAAAATCGGTGCAAAGTCATCAACACTCATCAAAAGGATCTGAAAACTTTTATTAGAATTCAAAAAATTGCTTTGGCAAATAATAATGTCAAATGTATGTAATACATATGCATAAGTAATTTATATAATACTGTATATTATATAATATATCTAGCTATATAGTATTACAGGGTGTTTTCATATGACAACTTTGAAAAGCTACTGTCACGAAACAAAAGAAGTAACAACCTTTTTGGACAAATTAAATTTAAAAAAATTATATATATAATAATTTTTAGCAACATTCACTTTAAGAAATAATGATCCAACATGAAAGGTGAAAAATCATTGTTTAAAACTCCTAATACTTTTGGATTATTCCTCGTGAACCAATAACTTGAAATTTGTCATCGTCACAGTGTACCCACTCGTGAAACGAATCTTTTCACAGAACAAATCAATCCTTTCATCGTTGAACGCACCGACAGACCGTCCAGGGCTGGTTTGCTAATCCATGTTCATTTGCGAAACAGGAGACTGCGCGGGGGTGGCTGTGAAAGCAGAGAGCAAATAAGAAGGCGATAAATGTGTTGGATGCAACCGGATCTGGAGTTCTTTTATTTATAGGCGCCGTGAAAGCGGCCTAATTTGCGGTTTTTGCGGGACCTTCTTTCTTTGAGGCCGCACGCTCTTAGGGGGTGTCGGTTTTCCCTCATTTACACCCTGGCCGGCTGCAGATGGTTTTAGAATGCCCGGGAGACCCCCTTTTGGTACACTCATTGAGCATAAAGGCACGGATCAAAATAGGTATCTATTCAGGGGAAGGTTTGGAAATTTCGGGGACATTCAGAAATCCATTATCTTCTGAATTCTTTCTGAAGGCTAAGTCAAATAATCTTATAGGTTTACACACACATGTACGCATGCACCCCCCATATATATATATATATATATATATATATATATATATATATATATATAATCATCTCGCCTGCCCTATACAATCCAGTGATCCACCTACTGTTCTGTTTTTGCTACACGCCTATTGAAACTTTAAGAAATTTTATATAAAGGCTTAGTGAAAATAGAAAATCTTATTGTATTTATTGGGGCGCTAGTTTCATGCGTTGATTTAGGTGATTTTTCAAAACTAGGAATCTGTTCATGAAAAAATATAACATAATTATGAATATTTTGTTACAGTCAACCGCGTTACGAATAATCTTTCTGATTCAAATAATAGTTTACATTACCTACATTTAGTTTGATTGTAGATACAATCAATGCGCATGAGTCCCTTGAGCTCATAAAATGCCAAAATAGAGAAAGGAAAAAAAAAATTTTTTTGGTTATTTAAATCATACAAAGTATTAAGAGGTTAACATAAGACGTCACAAAATAAATTCCCAAAGTTTAACATATTTTTTCTGATGATTGCTTAAATTTCACAAAAATATACTTCTTGTTTCTACATTACTCAGAGTCTTGAGTCGCATAACAAGCTGCACTCTGAAAAGCCGATCATTTGAGAGTGGCTGTTGTTCCAATGCGAAGAACGGATGTCACATTGACTCGCATTGGACATACTCGATTTATCCATAAACATCTCTTATTTGGGTGAAGGTGCTTCCGAGTGTCCTTCCTGCCATGTCCCTTACACAATCCATCACATTTTAAATGTGTGTCCTGTTTTTGATCGTCAGCGTCGTATTTTTTTCCAGTCATCAGTTTTAAGCTTATCTGACATGGTGGGAGAACCCCCCCCCATAACTTATTTGATTTTTAAAAACATATTGGCCTTTAACACAAAATTTGATGTTTTAACTTTTTCTTATTTTTCACTGTGTGTTTGATTCATTTTTTAAATTTTTTTTTACTCTGATTGAATTTAATAAGTGTTTGGCGCAGGATAGCCTGCTTTGGCTCTTGCGCCATTAAAATACACCGTCACTCACTCTACATTACCCTGAAAAAATTATTTTTCACTCAAATTTTGTTTTATTTGAAAGAGTTAAATGATTTTTCAGTTTCTTATTAAGCATTATTTCATGACTTTTACATTTTATATTTGGAATCGTTTATTTCTGCCAGACGTAATATCACTGTCAGACAATGGCTCTGCTTAATCAAATCATTCGAAATTCTTATCTTCATATTCAAGGAATTTGTTGTTTTCAATTTTGGTTGGTCTTACCTTTACAAAGATTATTACATTTTGTACGTATCGTGAAATTTATGTTGCATATTCTCTCTCTTAAAATTAACAACCATTAATAAAAGCTATTCATTTTACTATTGATAGTAAATATGTTTTAATAGAGTCAGTAAATTATTAAGATTTAATAACAGTCCATATATATATATATATATATATATATATATATATATATATATATACATACACATATACATACATACACACATACACACACACACACATATATATATCACCAAATTTGGCCGTATTTGGTTTTTCGTGTTTGGGAACAATCTAAATAGAGTGTTAAAACTTCATGTTAAGAAGAAATTAATGACAAAGACGAACTTAAATTAGAAATCGTAAAAAAGCGTGCAAAAAAATGCTCTTAGCACAAAAAAAAATTCATTTCAATTCTAAATTATTTTCCAAGATTAAAATGGCCGAGGAAGCAGAAGTAAATAATAGAACTGAAAGTTAAATCGAAACTGTAAGCAAACTCATGACATCTAACTAGAGTAGGACGCTACGATAGTTTCGAAGCACTATCAGCAGTGTAGCGAGGCATGCGTTGCTAATAGTTGCTTCCTAATGCGACATTTATTAATCAATCGAAATAGTTTAATTGCCTTTTCGAAGAAGTTTTTGATATGGAACTGTAAGGGGCATCGTTTGGACACAGTGCAAGCGCACTTTCCCGCGTTTGCTGCTTGAAAACTGTGCCCGTTCGTGTTTGCACTGTGCAAAAACTCCTCTCTCCGAACAGGAGACTGCTAATTTTTTTAAATTGTGTGGGGTTTTTTTCTTACCTGCATAATCAATATACCTCCCTTGCTTGTATAACTTCTTAAAAGTATTTCATTATAACATTGCGCCCCACAAAGGGTTAAGACATTCATCTGTTAGATATTTCGAATGCAATATTGTGATCCTACAGAATCTCTACTTTTCTGTTCAAATTTATATTATTATATTTATTAGAATGCCATCCACTGCATTTGAAAGAATCAGAAATTATGTGCGGGAATAAATTTTTCCAGATTTTTTTCAAAAACCTTTTTATGTTTATTTGTATAATTTGCTTGTAGATTTATATATTTTCACAGAATACTTTAAAAATATTTTCGAAACTTAGAAAAAAAATGTAATTTTACAGAAATTTACCTTTACTATTTTTTGTTCCATTTGCTCTTTGCTCTCGAATACACTTTGTTATATTCCAATAAATACTGTCTAAATCTGAGTATTCTCCTTCTCATAGGATTAATATCACGTTTACTAATTCAAAAAACATGGTAGAGGAGACCATCAAATAAAAAAAAAAACTTTTTAATTCTATTTTAAAGATCTTCTGTTTATGTTATTTGTGTATTTCAATAATACTTTTAATATATTCAAGATTTATAAATGCGCTTGAAACATTGAAATGTTTATCAGTACCTGAAATCTAAATTCATTGAATGCAGCTTTCTAGGGAAAAGGGGGGAAACCAAATTCTAGTTCTTTTCCGAATTCAAATTTAAATTTTTTTGTTTTTCTCAAGATCATTTAAATTCATTCCAGGCATGTCAAATTGACAGCTATAAGTTTTTTCTAAAAAGTGAAAATCAAGTAGGTAGCACTAGATGTACTTACAAATTTCACAATTTTTTTAACACTTTTAAAATAGATATCAAACTTTAAAAAAAAACACTAAAAATGATATCAATTTACTTGTCCCAATATCCTTGTCCCTTGTGAGAAAAATACTGGAAACAATTACTTTATTCTCCTCGATGACAAGTTCTGATTTTTTTGCGCGAAATTTGTCATTTTTTTTACTTTCTGTTGCAGTTCAGCATATTGCTTAGCAAATCGTTACTATTGGCAACTCTTATAAGAATATATTTCGAACAATCGATACTTTAATTCGAACAATCGATTTTTTTTTTTTTAAAAATGTATGAACTTGAACTTTGGTAAGAGAAATGTCTTTGTATATCTATAATACACACAAGCATTTCTCACCTTTACTTGTGTTTTCTCTTCAAAAAATAAACGTTTTTCAGTCTCCTCTTGGACATTTCCTCCATTTCAAAACTAAATTAGATATCAGAAAATATTCCAACAGACGGAATAATTATGCGTGAAATCTAAATAAGGCTATCAAAGCTGTAATCCTGACCGTGTTAGCAGAAGTGTTCCCCATTCTCTAGGGACCTCGTGTCACACGATGCGGCGGAAGAGCGGCCCTTTTACCGCGGCGAAAAGAGGATCATCCCGGGGTCCGCCAACACATTCTTGATCCGATTACGCATTGCATTTGACAGATGATCGCATTTCTGGGGGACACTCCCATTCCTTTCATATGCATCCTTCCCTTTCTAATGGAGGGGTTGAAAGCATTATTACGAGGCCACTTTAAGTGTTCGGAAAATAGGGTTAGTAAACGGTTTTTAAGGTAGGGATTTCTGAAGCTTTAGAGCGATACTCGCTAAGTATTCGTTGGTATAATAAAACAGTCAATTTTTATCGCATTCATAACGGACATGTATTAAGTGTTATAGATATTGAAAGCAGTGAATAGGTGAAATTTAAAAAAAATTTAGATAGTATCATTTGTAAACAGCGGAAAAGTAAAAGAAGCATTGTCGAAGTTCAGTACTTGCGAGCGGCTCTGCTCACGGATTCATCAAAAACACCGCTCGTGTCCGTGTTCTGTCGAGGAGCAGAAAAGGCAGTTTGGAACGGCGTCCTTTCAACAAGTGGCATACGAGCTCACTAGTATCTGTGCATCTTAAGAATTGGTCCCAGCTTAATTTTATTTATCTTTCTGATTTAAGTAATAGTGTAGTTTTAAAAAGGATGCGAATTTGCAAATGCATCAAAAGATAATATATATCGTTTTTTAGTCTATATGATATATAGATTCGGTCTTAGGAATTGAACATGAATTTTTTTTTTTTTTTTTTTTTTTTTAGAAATGTTTCTGGGTTTTTTTTTTTTTTTTTTTCTTAATTAATTAGTTAATGCACATAGTTCAAACTCTTTTAAATTCCGCCAATGTTGTTTTAATAGTAACTTTCCTTGTTTTAAATGAGAGTAAAACAATAAAGTGAATGCTCATAAAAATGTCGTTCGAGAAAAAATGCTTTTAAAATTTATTAATATTTTTTTCATCTAATGAAGGGAATATTTCTTTAATTTCAATTTAAATATACCCAATTATAATAATTATCAAGAATGGTACAGAGCATAATTCGATTCCAACAATTGAAAACTAATTTACGCATAAAATTTAAGCTAATATATTTTATTGTTTTATTTTCTCGTGAAGAGGTGATTTGAGAATTATTTCGTGAAACCAAAGTTTATTTTTCCTTCAGACACTATGTTTCAATAAACTTGGAACAAAAATGTAATCGCCACTTTTCTGAAATGTAACAGCTATTTATAATTTCTGACAGTGAAACGTGTCTGTATTTCGATTTCTTTGTAAGAAATAAATAATTTAATGTAATTAAGTTCAGACAAGAGAGCACAAAATAAGTCCTGTTTAAATAATTTAACATAATTGCTTGAGAAATGATCGCGCATGAGAAGTCATGTTTTTACGATAGTTTGCATCAAATCAAAGTGAAAGGGAAGATATGATCACCTGTTTCTCTTATGCTTTTTATTGCTTTCTGATCATGGGAATATTTGTTATTGTAAAATGGGGACGAATATATTTTGAGCGTTCCTAATGATCTTATTATTATTATTATTAGCAATATTTAAACTTTCCTCAAATGATAACATCTTATTCTGCAATAAACTTAAAACTCAAAAGTAAAATTAAGGAATATTTACTTTAAATTTGTTTCTAATACACGTGTGTGTATATTAAATATAAGTATTCCAAGATCAAAAAATATAGAAAGATATATCTTGCTTTAAACTAAAATAACAGTAATGATGAAAAGGAAGATCAAGTTTTTAATAATTTGATATAGCTGCAGAATGAATAAAATACTTTTTAATCAGATATCAATTCAACTTCAAATTAATCAACTTCGATTTAATAAGCTTCAAATTTTTCTACTTAAAAAAATAATTTGATATAATTATGCTATCGAACAAAATTATTGCTGTTTTCATTCAAGACAGATATTGATGATTTTGTTAATATAACCAGATTGGATTTTTTTTAAATGAAGAAAGAATATTTAATTTTTTATACCTTTTAATTATTAAAAATTTATTTATATCATAATTTATTTAACAAATTTGATGTAGAATGCTCAGTTTGGTTTTTAAACGAATAGATACGGAAAGAATCTCCAATTTTGAATTAAAAATTCTTTTGCCGTGCAAAATTGATAAACAGTCAGCTCTCTGTTAGTGAATATCAGATAAGTGCATATCTTCTTTACAAACTTTTGAATTTTCATTAATTTCCATGTTCGAAAAAAGCTGGATAAACATACACTACTAAGTTAAAGGGTAAACTATTCTAGTATTTACGTAACATCATTCCAAATCTTTGAGCAGATAAGAAACAAAACTCCCTTTGTGACCCTACCCACTATTTTTTTTTTCTCTCCAGTTTATACAACAAAAAATAAAACGTTTGATTAATAGAATGTATTTTTTCATTCTGAGTATATATATTAAAACTGATAACAGGAAGTTTCGCTGGTTTTTTGCATAAAGCAAAACAATGAGTAGGTGTCATTTGTGGGGCCAAACAATATTCCTTAGCTTGAGCTAGAACATTTTCTTCAGGTATTTTACTAACGATTAAATCACTACGTGATTTCTTTTAAAAACCTTTTTAAGTATTTCTGGATTAATTTTGAGCAGAAATACAACTACACTCCTTAAAAATTAGCAGAAAAAAATGATTGACTCATTCAAGCATTTTGTATACAGAGGAATTACACTATTTAAAAATGCTATGACGAATTTAGTTTTGCAGAAGTTAAAGTCCTTTGCATTTCGTTGGATTAAAAAATCAAATTTTTATCAATTGACGAAAAAAAAAAACATAAAAAATCTTTACATGTGTTATTATAATCAGTTATGAAATAATACTAACTAAATATCACGTTAAAAACAATAAAATCACATTAAAATGTATTTTTTCTAGATTGTGAAAACTACTGTTTAAATTTGTAAAATAAAATGCAGGGCTTAGCATAAATAAGTAAGCGGATTTTCAAAACTGATTTTTTCGATGTCATTGAAGTAATAAAATCAGAGGTGCATGAATATAAAGAAAAACATTCAGATTCCCCCCTCCCCCCTTACAACATCGCTCAATGGATAGCTTACCATACAATTGTAGAGTTGGAGAGAGATTCATTAACATGGAATGTTTTTTTTTTTTTTTTTTTTTTGTGCTAATTCACAAACAAAATTGAATGGGTCACTTTGTTTTCCAAGAAAGCTGTAATAAATAGCAACTTCTTGGACGTGTTACAGAAAAGATTATTTTCTCAAGTGTGTGAGGCAATATGTGTTTAAAGAAGATAGAGCTCTCCCATCCTCCCACTGAACTCTGAATGTCTAGTTACTTAAAAAAGGAGCTTCCACAACTCTGGATTGGATGTGAGGGGGACGATGATTTACCCCTTTTCGCATTGCCTCTGCAATTTCTCTCTTTTTTTTAATTACATCAAATATCTTCTTCATAAACCACCATTATATTAAGAACAGTAAAACTACAAAATGTGTGGCACTAACTTGTTCACAGATTAGATGTTGGTCGTGTTACGAAAGGCTCGCTCATCGAACATTCATTTGTAAAGGGGAAAAAAAGAAAAGAAAAAGAAAACATTGGAATGCTTTTACTCTATTTTCATGCATCACTGATTTTGTTATGTGTGATAATTTTAAAAACTTAATTTACAAAAGGAAAAAAAAAAAAAAAAAAAAATAGATCGTTGATTTATGCTAATCCTTTATTAAACCGACGAGAAAACCTTGATTATGAATATAGGATTAAGGAAACAGACATTTTTACATTTTTTTAAAATTCATTTTTTTTTATTTTGCTGATTAAATAGACGAATTATTTACGAGAATTTGATAAATAGAGCTCTATAAAACAGAATTTTAAATTGTTAAAAAAAAAAAGTGTACCATGACATAAAGAAAAACATCTAAATTTGCATTTTCTGCAAAATGTATTTAATAGAATTTTGGGGCACTTAACTTCAAAATATATTTCATCCATAATGTTGATAATTTCCTCGTTATAAAATGGGGAATAGCTTTGTGAATGTAATTCTTTACTAGTACATACTCGCTAAGTTTAGATGTTACGCATTATTAGAAACGCATTATTTGCATATTTAGGGAAATTTTTATATTTAATATTGAAAAATGTACCTAAGTACACGATTTACAATTGTAAATATGCTATGCAATTATCTTTTATATTAAATACTCTTACATAACTATCTGTATACATAAATGTAATTTTCTTTACATAAACAGACAAAGAGAAATATGGGCTTTCGTCGCTTTCAATTTAAAAAAGAATCTTATTTAAACTTGGTATAAAATAAGCCCTATTTTCCTCTTCGGAAACATCTCAGCTACCTAAATACAGAATCATAGAACAAATTATATCTACTTTCGTTTTAAAAACTATTTACATATCCATTTTTATACATGCAAAATTACCTTCAAGAAACGACACTTTTTTTTTTATCATTTCCATGACGTCATTAACGTTTACAAATACCGCCAGCCAATCGCGTCGCTTTTCGTGGAGTTGCTGCCAGCGAAAGACGCAATCACATTTCTCCCTTTCGCCTGCGTATCACCGGAGAGAGGGCGAGAGAGCTTTCCAAAAAACAAAGCGCGCTGCAGGAGTATTATTTCTCCGGGAGGAGGGGAAAAAACGGAAAAATGGGAAAAGGTAGGGATTTCGGGTGGGGGCAGGGGCGCTCTGGAGAGATGGAAGTGTGATGGGTGTTGACGCGGGAACCGTTCGAAACAAATTGTGTCGAGATTGGAAGCGAAAAAGCCCCGGCGCCTTCCCAGAGGGGCGGTCGTTCGTTGCTGATCTTGCTCTTAGGGCGGATCCAAGTATAAGGTATTGTTAGCGAAAAGGGTTATATTTTTTTCAGTTATAAAGCATTCGTCAAACATAACATAATTCATTCACAGTTTGGAGTTTTTTTTCATTTTGATCAAAACCTAAACATTAATTAATCAAGTAAATTGTGTATTTGTGATTTTAACCTCATTTTCAGTTTTCATTCTCTCAAGCTGTAATAATTGAACATTATTGGGATATATTGTAATGATTTTTTATTTATATTGCGTATAAATTCTTAGGGGAAGCTTTAAATAAAACATACATCATCAAGATAAAACATAGGTGAAAATATTAAATTATTCTTTGCTTAAAGTGTATTTTAATTTAATTTTTTAATCAAAGTTCAAGTTTTAATCAACTTTCGTTATTTATTTTACTTATTAGCCTCGGCATTGCTTTGAAATGTGTGTAAAATATCTAATTAAATTATATCCTTTGTTTAGAATGTAATTTCATTTTCTATCAGATTTCCACTCTTTCGGGACTTTTACTTGATTATATTATAGTCTAAGAAATAAGATCTCTTTAACTCTGTAATAATCACTGCAAATGATACTTCTTATAAAAATGCCCATCTTTTTTAGTTTCCGCTCTTCTTCAAATACCTGAAATTACATTTTTGTTCCATTCATTGCTTTTATTTTTAGTGCATTTGGGGGAGGGGGAAGGAAGAGGACTATAACTTACTAAGGAGTAACGAGAAGAAATAAATTTCATTGAAAACTTTAGCCTTTTGGGACTATAAAATCACACATTCTTCTCTCTCTAATCATATGCCAAGGCATTACATTGAAACGAGAGGCACATTTAAATTTACCCATTTAAAAATTTCATTTAATTTTTTTTTTCAATACACTTCTATTTTTCAAAACTGCTTATATTCACAATTCATTTTTCACTTTTATATTTTTATTTACTTTTTTAAAGTTTTTTAAAAGAAATTAAATAATGTTATCTAATTTTTTTGTAATTAAATCTAATTACTTATGATCGATGAAAGTAGCATAATACTTAACTATATCTTAGCACTGTGCTTTATTTCACTCTCTGCATCTTCCTGTTAGTGCCTTACCATTAGTAGTCGGCTAAATACTTCTGGATGGCTTTCAATCCATTACGGAGATTGCTCCTGGCACCATAGCAATGTCACCAGAGATTGCAATGGTGCCACGAAAGAGAAACATGGAGTCACGAGAAATGGCAGTGATGAATATAGGTTTCCTCTTGGTGTGGATGCATCCGTGTGTGGAGACAAAGCGGCCAGTGCCACGATGGACGATTTGTTGTCACTTTCAAATATCCAGACAGCTGGGTATAATGGTATGGAGTGCGATAGCGTATGGTGCCCGATTACCATTAATCTTTATTAGGGCCACGCCCGAAGGTACATTAGTAAGATCCTTTAATTCCAGTGGCCAATCCTATTTTGAACGTCCATTCTCAGTCCTCTGTTTCATTCAGACAATGCTCTTGCTTTAAACTGCTA
Organism: Nephila pilipes; assembly: GCA_019974015.1. NCBI lineage: Eukaryota > Metazoa > Arthropoda > Arachnida > Araneae > Nephilidae > Nephila > Nephila pilipes. The sequence goes on along the minus strand of BMAW01064530.1, from coordinate 1,811,421 downwards.
ACATCTTAAGAGTTTGCTTCGTAGCCATAGACATTACATCACATCACCAGACATGTCGTCCAAAGAAAATCTATTGGACGCATCAGGTGATTCCGTTAAGATTCCACCGCAGCCATAAAATTTTCTGGACCTCATGCCAAAGTTCAATCTGTACTAGATGAGTTGAGTAAAAGTAACGCCAAGAGCGTCAAAGACTCCATGTCACAATGTATGGCAGAATGCATTAGAAGTAACGACGACCCAGTATCCTATCAAGAGTTGTCATGTTTTTGTAATCTGACAAATAAATGTTGTCAAACCCACATTCAGTTTTTATTAATTTCTTGTTGTTCGGGAGTACTAACATGCTTGCAAATATCATTGTGCTGCTTTTTAGTATTTTAATATTTTGTATTTGTTTGAATCTGAAGCTAATTTTGTAAACTGAACTTTAGCTCCATAAAATAATATTTTAAAAACCTACCCCAAAGCTATTTATTTTATGATTTTTTTAATGGGTCGCAAAAAAGGATTTTAAAAATAACCGGGTCAAAAGAAAAGAAATTTGAGTAAAGTTGCTTTAGAAGACAGTGAATTTTATAGTACTATAGATTTAAGCAGGAATGAATTTACAAAATATGTTCCATATTTTGTTTCCTATACCAAAATGCTGAATGGTCTTCAAGGTTTATATGTGCAAGTATAAAATTACATATTTTGAAAAGGTCCTAAATTTTAGTAATACTGCATAATATCGGGATGTATGTGTTATAATGGCACGAATGTATATGAAAATTGGAACCCTTTTTTCTATCTGGAAATATATTTCGAGTTTGGCTTAAGCCTTTGACTTTTCGTGACAATATCATTAAACAGAGCGCGGTAGCCGAGAGGTCTTGGCAAGGATCTCGTGATCTTAGAGCAACGCTCTCCAGTCCTATAAATCATGTAGAAAGGATACATCTATCGGGACTCAGAGGCTTCATTTTGGCATGGAGAGTGGGAAACAAGCTCAGTTGTAGATTCTGTTATCTAGCCGTTTGAAAATGACGAGGAGGCTATGATAAGTAAGTCATTCAGTTGGTCCAAAAATGATTAGTCGAAAACGCTCGTAACATTCTTAATTTATTATTATGCTCATAAACTTGTTATTATGTCATTTTAATGATAACCATATCAAAAACTCTTTCAATACAATTCAACATGTTTGTATTCATTGTAATCTTGCTTTTTTTTAATGTACACTTTAATTTAATTGTATTTATCTCATACTTCTTTAACATTCCCGTTTGTACTCCTTTTTCGACTCGTTAATAAAACAGTTAGCGGGGCTTGGATGTAGGGAGGAGAATACTGGCTCAAATGTCGACCTCATTATCTGACCGTTACTCATCATTACGAAGTTTTCATTGTTATCTTGCAGAAATGGTTAATCGAAAGCTTTCAATGCAATTAAAGAGGAGTAATCCTTTTGCTAAGTTCGGCGTATACTGATAAACATATGAAAGAGTATCGTAAAGTTTTCATTATTACAAAGAAAAAACCGAGATATCTGAATAAAATTTACTCTACGTATTAAATGATCCTTAAGTGCATTAAGTTGTAAATGATAGCTTTTAATACTTTTTGTTTGGTCCCAGGAAGTCGCAGATTGAAGTAACCCACAATATGGAAAAGATAGTTTTCCATCTGCTGAGTTTCCTCAATGACAATCTTCGATAGGTCAAGAAACGCCGGAGGAAATGTATAATGCTAGATAATGACTATGTAGAAAAATCTCAAGAAGAATAAATCGGAATTAAGTTTCTAACTCGATTATTTTTAGTAATAATTAAAACTTTACAATGCATCGGGATAATAATTAAAACTTACTTCGATAATTCGGGTTACTTCAATGAACGATTTCCTGAAACAAATCAATTGTAAATAGTTGTAATTTACAATTTTGTGTACATAAGAATCCATTTTTTTATAATATGTAGAATAAATTTTGTCCAAATATGTCTCTCAGTTTTTGTTTTTTTTTATTTCTTAGTAATAACTAAAACTTTATGATATCCACTCGAATCCTTCTGTGATGATAAAAAGTTTATTTGACAGTTTTATATGCATTCTATGTGTATGTAAAAGTACTGTTTGGATTTTTAAAAAATACATAGGTCCACAGAAAAAGAAGAATGAAAAAGTGAGTTGAATTCATTTAACAAATTTTCTAATCTACAATGTCAGAAACAGATCCATACCAAACGTTACGAGATAATATATGTCCACATTATCATATTATTATCCTATCATTTGCCAAACTATATTAAAACAGAAATGGAAAATTCACACATTCCGTTGAGTATTGGCCAGGGTTAGAGGACCTAGTAGAAATAAGATGCCGGAAAAACATCCAGTAATCGACCTTTTTTTTTCTTTATCATCTTCTAACTCATCTGTTTAAAAAAATTTTTAGTATCAATTAGAAATTGTAATACCGGTTTACCTGTAAATTTCGAATTTTAACCTCAAATTATTACCGGTAGATGTATATTATTTTTGCCCGTAATTCGATAAATTATGTACACAACTCAATCTCACTTTTCCTTCGAGATCTGCCACTATTTTATCCATGCAAACTTTTTGATCAAGACAAAAATGTAGAATGATTATGCACCCCTGGCACTAAAAACGTAAAAAAATATTCATAAAATCGTATTTTAACTGGAAAAAAAAGTATTTCAACTGGAGAATATGGGGAGGGAAATAGATTCAGATAGTATGTACGATTCTTAAAAAATTAATTATTAAACCAACAAGCGTGGAATCTGAAAGAATTTTTTCTATACGGAGGGTGAAAATACAGAAATCTTATTAAATGATACATTTTATAGCTATTTTCTTCGTAAAAGATTATTCATGCATTATTTATAGTTCGTTATAAAAAATTGAATTTTATTTGAACTATTTAGGTTCAGGATACAATGTACTTTTGTCGCAATGTGCAAGAATCAAATAACGTGTCTCGTTAGTATGAATTTTTGTTTTATATTCGTGGCTTAAAGAATATCCAGGTAATTTATCGGAAGGCCGGTTTTGTTCAAAAATTGTACCAAGTAACCGGTTATAGAAGTCACCATTAACGTTAGTTCTTATTTTCAGTGTTTTTGGGTGATCGCAAACGCGACAGGTGCATCTTCCCCTTTCGGTGGCTTTGTTTTGCCTCGGCCGAGAAATGCGCTGGAAATATGTATAAAGAGGTATCGATGGATCCGAGATGCGACACGTCAATCCTCCTCTCGCATCCAGAGATGGATTCTTCCTCTTATGAGCACGCGGAAAGGAACCAAGACGACTCTCTGTCATGTAGCTGAGTGCTGTTGGATTGTAAAAGAGACACACCAAGCATGCCTAGGGCTCCCACAACGAATATCTCGGTGGCTCAGCCAACATAACAGCAAGTAATAAACATTTTACTAAAAATTTACCGCCCTATATATTGAAATTCTTTGAAATTATTCCAAATGATGGATAACGAAGCATAAAATTCGTCAATGAACTATTACTAGTCGCGTTAAATCGAGACTTCATTTCCTCCACCCATAGCTGCGAATATTTTAGCAGTCGACAAGAAAATAATACCTACCACGCCATGAGTCTTCTACTCCCTCGCTTCGTGTGTTTAATTTTCTGCTTTCAGACAAAACAGGAAAAATACACTGATTCACTGGCATAGTTATTCAGTGTTTGGAAAGTTAGCATTCGAGGGGGGGAAAAGTTTATTATTTTTTTCATGTATTTATCTTATTTGTTTATTTATATTTACTATTTTGTGTCAAAGATCGAAATGTGGGCTATTCGCGTACCTTTCCTGAACTATAATATCTGGTTTTACTTTTTGATTTTTATATTTAACTTTTAACAATTCTTTTCCAACCCATCGAAACGCGATTATCCAAATTAGATTAACACTAACGTTAGAAATATCGTGAATGGATTTAATTAAAATCACGTAAAAGTGACGGAAAATTGAATCTTTGAGTTACTTATCACTTGGTGGTCATGTTGGTAGTGAGAAGGTGTCGATATGTAGTAGAAATCGTATGTGCTTATCTGTAGCTGACCGTGTTTGATTGGAGATTCTTTGTGGAGTGATTTTATATTGGGAGAAGTCAGATTTATTAATTGGACCTTCAACCTCAGCTGTTAAACTCTCTCGAAACTGAGTGAGTGGGTAAGAAAAAACTTTGATTATTCTTTGAAAATATATATGAAGAGTGTTGAGAATTAATAGATAAACAGACTGCGATCGAGGAAGAATATTAATAAAATAATTTATATTATTATATGTATTTCTCTTCAATTTCTTTGGTAATTAAATGACTATTTAATATTGACCTCGAAAATTAATGAAAGAGATGCGTCACAAAAGGACTCATTAATTTAGATTCAATATGTATTTAGGAAAGCGGGTTGTTGTCAAACTAAATAAAATGCAGGAAACTAGCACCATAAAAGGGCGAATCGGAAAATTTTTGCAAAGACATAAAACAATCTGCTTGATATGTAAAAATTATTTTAATGTTACGTAACACACAGCGTCGCTATGGCCAACATAAGCTGATGTAAATGAAGCAGTTTTCCTGCTGTGAAGGTGGACTAAGAAAAGAAAACAGCTTCTAATGTGGCCCCAAGTAATTGTTATAAATGAGCCCGTGGCAGAGTTGGGCGCCCTTGATATACAGAATCTTCATCGACTTACGACCGAGTTTTATTCCAATTGATAGGTCATATAAAGTATTTATATTTTTTTAACACTATTTCATTCTAATGGACTATAAAAATTGTATGTAGCACACACAAATTTCATCTATGAGCATATAAGTATTGTATATAATGAGGAAAATGCAAGCTGTGAGATTACCTTAAACAAAAATACAAACTGAAGTTATGTTATTTTCTTTCACGCTGTTTTTACTTATTTATTGTGGTCGAAAGTCGCAGAAAAGATGTATACAAAGATGTCATTGAAACAGTTTAAACTTAAAATATGGGTTTAAAAGGCAATTTTTATCACACACACACACGCACTCTCGATGCTTTAGAATTAAAAGTTTATATCAGAAAGAGTAGCGTGAAAAATAATTAGAACGACATAAATTCAATGTTATTTTTCAGACACTCACCATCTGTATTCTATTTAACTTTTTCTCGTTTCGGAGGAAATCGGAATCGCAGAGATTGCCTCGTCCTACTCTTCCTCCATAAACATTGATTCAATGGAACTCGATCATTTTGCTTTGCTAATTTTCACTTTGCGTTTTCTTCGTCGTCTTGCTTATAAGTTTTGTTATAGACTAATCGATTACGGGAACTCATATCTAAAAGACTCAATTCAGAGGGAAAATACATGGTGTAAATATTTTATAGCAATTTGGTAATAAATCTGAGCATATATGTACGATGGAGATATCGAAAAGTTATAATTATTATTAAGAAATAACTAAAATAACTAAAAAAAATTATTCTGCAAATTAATTGATCCTAAAATACATAATATTGTTATTTACAGCTATTCATGCTGATTTGTTTGGTTCCAGAAAGCCGGAAATTGAAGTAACTTGCAACATCGTAAAGTTTTAATTACTACTAAAAATGACCAATATAGAAACTTAATTTTCATTCATTATTTTTAAGACTTCTCCACATAGTCACAATCTAGAGATATACGACATTCCTTGAACTTGTGAAGGTCGTAATTAAAGATTGGTTTTAATTAACGTCGCTTTGGAAGCAACACGAGGACTGTTGGCGACGGATCTCGTAATTTTGAACCTCGGTCAAGTGACGAGGACGACACTTGAGCCGGCACTCCCTCTCTAAACTTCCATATAACAACAACGGGAGGACTCGAGACCTTAACAAATTTAATGTGCATCTACCCCGCATTACCGTAAGTATTCAGTAGTGCCAAGTTCGAACTCACGACTCGACGGAAACAAAGCCGTCCGCGATGACGCGACCGTGACCACATGAAAAGTAGGAGTGAATGTTGTTTTCTTTCTATGAAAATTTTAGATTTGCAGACAACAAAACTGTTTTCTGTGACAAAATGGTCTATACATATAGAGAGTTCGTAGGTTGTTTTTCCACTGATTTATGAGAACTACTCTATGAGTATTGCATACAGGTCCTTATCCGGTATGATATTCTGCTTTTTCCGGAGAGCTCCTCCAAGTTTCCTCATTGTTAAATTAAACGGATAATAAGGTTAGATGCCCTCTTACTTATGAAAAGATTGGCGTTTCCTACTAAAAAATTCTGGATTATTGCAACAATTGGACAGTATAATAATTGTTTATCACTTGGGGGATTTTATTATCACGATCTATCAAACTCTTGTAGTTAATATCTTTTTATAACAAACTTATAACAAAGTATCAATAATATTTATAATTATTTTTTGATGATAATTTGCTTTTAAGTTTAACTACTGAATAAATGAATTCATTATATAACAATGATAGTACCTAATATTTTTTCATCGAATATAATAGACAAATATAAATAACAGACGTGTATAATATAAAATAATGGAAATGATCTATTTTGAGACGCGTATTTACAATTTAAAAAGTGACCCATTAATTTTTTTTTTATTTTTACTACATCATAAGACCTAATCTTTGACCCTCAGTCACTACAATGAAATTATAATGAATAGTTATTGATTGTTTGATTTAAAGCGAAATAAATGAGTTCATAGATTATTACTTAGCAATTTTAATTCCTTTAAAAAAATGGCAAACTCAGAAATTCATGGTTAAGTAAATTATTGATTGTTTTTAATAGTGCCCTTTTTCCCAGTTAATTTATCACTAAAAAAACTGATGTTGCCACGACTGTAATTTCTAGGTAACCTAACAATCTCTTGTAGAAGTAATTAAATTAAACTTTTTTTTTTTTAAATTTGCCAATAATTTTTACATATTGCAAGTAATTCAAAATAGAAAAATCACAAATTGTAAATTCACTATTAATAAAAGTGTGCCAGGTATATAACAACATTATTACTATTTTTGGGGTAAATATAAAGAAAATATATTCTAGGTTTAAGAAGCATAAAAAGTAACATTCGCATTTTTATACAAAAATTAAGGTTTTTAGCTTTTGTTCTTGTTGTATAAAGTAAACAATTATTAAATTGAGACTAATCTCGTAAGTATTACTAGTTATGTATCCAGTAACAAAAAAAAAAACGGTTAAAAATAATTATTAATGTTATCCACTAATCAAGTCCTGCGATTTTTCTATTAAAACCTATATTACGAAAGTTAAAAAAATAATAACTAGCTCCAAAAATTCTGACGAAATTTAAGAAAAGAAGAAAAATTAGCACAAAAAAAAAAGCAATTTTCATAAAAATGCGTTACAGGGCAAAATATATTTCTCTTCATTAATGAGATTTTTGAAAAGGAACCAAATGTCTATTATGCATTAATGTTATCAGAACAAACGAGGTTTTGCTTCGAGATCAATGAAATCCTTCTTTCGTATAAAAGTACTTTGAAAATGAACTTTCATATTTAATTTTTTCCCTTTTTTTTTTCAAGAATAAAGCTCAACAATTTCAGTAAAAGATTTGGAATGCTGTATCGATTAAGAAGAACAAAATGCACGTCAAGAATTATTTTTAAGCATCGAATGCACCATTTCGGGAAGAAATAATGGAAACATTCATAACTCTTTTTTACGTAACTCCTCTTATGCTTTCTCATTTTGCGCAGAACAATTGAGTGTAACTGGAGGCGGTTATTGGCATTTGCAAACGAATACCGTTGTTCAACTAGTTATTTCTGTTTGGTATTCTTTGGGCGAAAACTATTTGTTCGTATTCTTCTTCTATTTACTTCCCCTCACAGACCATCTACAACAAATCCACTTTGCTGCCTATAAAAAACACCGACATACTTTCTAGCCTCTTTTCTATCTTCCTTTTTTATATTTATTTATTTGCTCTTTTTTTTGTATGTGTGTGTTCTTCTGGCGAAAATATTGGGAATTTATTTCCTACAAGGACTCTTTTTTCGGTTATATTTTTACACTTTTGTATAAATAGATGGCAACCTTCCATTTCACTTCATTTCGGGCCTCTATTGGGGGACTTTAGTGTATTTTTCGAAGTGTTCTATCCAGTTCTAAATATGATATTTAAGTGGCGTTCCTTTGAAGTAGAAAGTTCTAGATATTTTGTTGTCTATTCTTTCCTTTTCCTTAGGGCTGGTGTTTCTTTAGTATTTTTGTTGTAGAATTAATTCTAGTCCAATACAGTTTTGAGATTTTCTTTTATTTAATTTAAACGGTTGTTACTCATAAAGTAAGCATTTATATAAAGAAATTTGTATTCTTAAAACGAAATATCTTGAATTGGATCTTTTTATTTCTCGTCTAACGCAGGAGTTGCCCTTTTGTTTTTGCACAATTTTTCAAAATTGTGATCAGTATTTCTGATCGCAAATTACAATTTTAATTACTGGTTTAATTTAAAGAGTTTATTAAATTAATAAATAATTGATTGTTATTTATTAGCAATTTATAATTAAAAAAAATTAGAAAGAAAAACTAGACATAAGTATATAAGCTAAAATTAAAATCAAATATTTTTTCTGTTGAAAAAACAAACGTGTTTTTTACAGCAAAATCAACCATTTTATTATTTTTTTACTGAAGAATTTTGGTGTGTTAATTTTAAGAAATGAAAAATGAGATTTTTAAAATTATTTTCTTTCTAAATTAATTTATAAATTTTGAATAAGACGGTGCCGAAAAATATATTTATGTCAACACACAATTCGGATTTCATTCGAAAATAATAAGAAATACTCAATTTCATGCTTGAAATTTTTTTTTAAATGTAAATTCTTTCAGTTACATCGTTTTTCAGTAAATTATCTTTAAACTTTCGTTATGCTTTGTTTTTATGCTCGAATGCAAACATATCGAAACGTACAAAATACATTTACTTTTTTTTTGTTTTGGAGATGATACGTATCCTCAATACCTGCAGGAAATTCCAACTGTTTTATTGAAGCTTTTTATTCCTTTTAAACAAATATCCTAAACTTGATAAAAAAAAAAAAAAAAAAAAAAAAAAAAACCACGACGGTATTCTAGATTTTGCGAATTTTATTTATATTGAATGTTGGCACTGAAACTTCAATGAGGGTTTTAAAATATGCCAACAATTAAGAAGAGGCAGAAAAATGTATTAATTTCAGGTTAAATAAAGGCTGTAATGGCTACATTAAAACGTTTAAACTAATCATATTTAAATTCAATATGATATAGCAAAATTTCAATTTGAGAATGGGAAAAAACCTGCATAAGAATCATATAAAACATTCCTTGAGTCAAATATATTTGTTTCGATGCTGGTTTAAATAATGAAAATAGCATAATTTACTTTCCAGTTTCCCTTAAGAAAATATAACTAAATAGTCTTTCATTTGAAAACCGCAAGTATCATTTCCATTTATTACATCAAATAGTTCTGGTCAGAAAGGAAATCCGCTTCAGACTGTTTTCCGTTTCTATTCTTCTGTTGTTTTAACCCACTGCCGAATTAAGTACATAAAATTTTAACTGCAACTAAAAATTAAACCTTTAAATTTCATTGAAATTCTCACAGGTAGGTTTTGGAAAGTAATAATTAGACTAAACAGTATAATTTTCTTCTTGAAGTTTCAATAAATGGAACTTTTATATATAATTATGAAATTTTTGACAGCCTAGCTATAGATATTTCGACTAGAAAATTTAATAACAGCTTGTATTAACGTGATGTATTTCATAATACATGCTCAAGTATAAATAAATTTACAATATAACTGTAATTAACTCAGTAAAAAAAAATCGTTTGTAAATAAACACTCGTATAATATATTAGCTACACCCAGCCACACTTCCCTGAGGCTCAGTCTGACATTGAGGCTCCCGTCGATCCGGTCATTTTCATTTCCTCAGCTTAATGTTATCCTATTGAATTTCGACTTTCGTCCTCAAATTTTAACAATTTGATCTATTCGAATGTAATAAAGTGCATCTGAAACCGCAAAAAATAACGAATGCTTCTGCAGAATTACTTTTTTCCTGCAATTTTTAAAAATATTTTTACCTAATTTCAATGATTCATTTGTGAGTTTTCCTGTCATTAAAAAAAAAATTAAAATATTTTTAAAAACCTAAGGAAACAGGTAATTTAAGGGAAGCCTTCCTTATTTCTTGCTCTTTCAGATGCATTTTGTTGCTTTCAAATAGATCAAATAGAAAAGATGTGAGAACGAAAGGATTAAGTCGAAATTGCATAGGATTAAGCTGACGAAATAAAAATGGCCGGTAGACGGGAATCTTAATTGGGCATGGAAGTAAATAAAAATATTCCAGTGAAAATAGATTCAGCAAGAAAACACATCATTCAATTTAATACCCTACTTAACTTTGCCATAGAATGAAAGGAAAGAAAGAATTAAATGGTTTTCACAAGAAATCGTTTTTTTATTGTAAAGCCAGTGAATAGACTACATTTTTTGTCTATCCGTTTTCCGCATAAACTGAAAGATCGGATAGCTTACCGATTCTGGAGCATACAACATATAATTGGCCACGAGAGAAGCATTCGTTTTCTAAATTCAAACAGCACACTAGCAAAGGTTGTCCGTGCGAATCATTGATAGTCATGAGGAACGCAAGGCATATTGAAAATTGAAGTCGTTTGAACTTGAAAGCCGTATCTATCGGAATGAATGGTATTCGTGGAAGTAATACGTATTCACCTTTATGAAGTCCAGTCAGAATTCTTGCTTCGATTAGATTACTCATCAATTTCTAACCGCTAATCGAGAACTTACAATTATTAAATCATTATTAATTACAATTATATTGAATATTTATAAATTATAACACTTATAATATTAAGTATATATAATTACTATAAATAAATATAATCATTCATTATAAATAATTATAAATTATAATATATAATCCCAAATAATTATTATTAACTAATTTTTATTGATACAATAATGCCATGTACTGATACCTATTATTTACATTACAATGCTTTTTAATTATTTAAATTTGTATATTATATAGAATACAAAAAATAAAATAAGTAATTTAAATTTACTTTAAAAATTTATATATTTAAGCATATACTAACATTATGCCGTAAGAATTATATATATATATATATTGTTATTATACATACATACATATTATTATTATTGAGTTATATATATATGGTTATTGTTATATTATATATTAGTTAGTTATTATTATTATACAGCATATATATACATAACATACATATATATACATATATATACACATACATATATATATATATATATAGTATATATATATATATATATATATATATATATATATATGGAAAGAGATATATATATATATATATATATATACAGTATATATATATATCACTTTGCTTTTTTTTTTTGAATAGGTTCCAAGAAGAAGGATAAATTCATTAATTCATATTCCTGCAAACCGAACATTCGATCTGTTTTAAAATTAAATCTATATCCATGCATTTGGTTTAAAACTTGATGACTTTTCTCCAAATCATTTAAAAAAAAAAAAACAAAAAAACGTAACTCGTACTTTTCAAATATTTAAAAGAATAATTTAAGTCAAAAGGCATACAACGGCGTGATGATTTGGAAAAAAATATCTGTAAAGCAAAAAAAGAACTATAACATATTTATAAAATTTCATTTTTCTTGAAACGTCTGTCGCTTTTCACAATAGCAATCGAGGTAAAAAAAAAAAAACGTGACTATGAAGTTTTTTCAAAGCAGAGTTATCAGAGTCGGCAAAACTGGTTCACCAGATTGAAATCGTTATCGCACCTAAAATCGTTAGTCATTAAGGGTACCCAGTATTTCATTTCAACCTAAAAACATATTAATTCAATTCTCAGTATGAAATCAACTTACTTACTTTTTTTTTTTTTTTTTTTTTTTTTTGAAACTGTTATTCAAATCACTTCAAATAAAATAAAAATCAATTCTAACCTTTAATTAAATATTTTGATGTAATATGCGCCTCAATCAACTGGAACACAATAGCACCTTTTTCTACAATGAGCAATACGTAACTGAACGAAGCATACCA
>BMAW01064530.1:1742827-1790225 GCA_019974015.1 Nephila pilipes | reverse complement strand
CTTAAATTTTATGCACCTAAAATAATACGTTTTCAGTTATACAGAAGACTCTTTTGTTCCTCTTTTTCTCATTTGAATTTCAGTAAAATGTTAGTTCTCAACTCTAAATTTGAGACTACCTCGTATTTTCCAAGCCTTTTCGCAAATAATTTATTTACAGAAACATTAACTCTCATTTACGGTTGTTCGAAACTAATCAAAAGCGTCAATTCACTGGAAACCGAACATCTGTTTAGTGCGCAATTCGAGCGAAATTGAATACTCAATACTGACAAAAGCAGACACTAATCAAATTTGCCTTGTTATCGTTTGGAATCGTAATCGTGCTTTTCAAACAAAGCTAACAACGAATGTCCGAAATGCGCCGCAGCTTGGCGTTTGGCGACACATTTAGACGCCTCGAGTCACGGCTTATAATGCAATTAATTATTAGTCGAAAGATTTGCTTATCACGGGCCGCACTGCGTCACCAAATAGAATTCCATCGCTAATAGAAGCAAAATGGCGTCTCGCGGGAACAGCTCTTCCTTGTTTGGAAACTCACATTAGGCGAACTTATTTTGACGCAAGCGATTCAATTTCCTCACAAGTGAAGTCACCTTTCAAAGCGAAGTGAAAAGGCAGAGAAGTTGTTTGAGATAATCAAATAGCCACATTTTGACACACGGGCTGCCTGGTAACGAGATTAATAAAATAAAATGCGGCAACAGAGAGCGCCACCATGCAGAGAGCAAATTAGCTTTCCGCTTATTTGGAAATGAAGTATGGAAAAATTGTTTTATGGGATTATATTAATATTTGCGGAACATAAAAATTCAGTTGTAAATTAATATATAGAATATTACAGAGCTTCTCGGTGTTTTTCGAACTCTTTCGTCTAAAATCTTATATGTTTAAAGTTCACACAAAGGATAATAAATTTCATTATCGTGTGCATTTCATTAACCCATTAGCTCCTTCTTGTTCTACGTGATCTGCTTCAGTTTCTTTTTTCACACATATAGCATTTACGACTACGAAACGCTTCGTATTTTCTACCAATAAAGGTGTCAAGAGGTTTACGATTAAACACAATTGAAAATGCATGCATAAAAATAAATTTCGCTGATTTTAAAATTAATTATTTGTTTTTAAAAAGCGGAAACTTCAAATGAACTTCCTACATAGCATATTCACATTAAGAATAGGCAAACTTTTATCGAAAACGTTATCATTCATTGCAAAGAGTTGTGCTAAAATATTTAAATACTTGTAAATAGTTATATTCATATTTTTCTCCTTGTTTACAAGGAATAAATATATACGAGCAATAAAGAGATACTTTTCATTACATATTTATAAAATTGAGCCTTTTATAAACATGTAATAAAAATATAAGATGGTTCAAAAAGTACCTGTTTCTGAAGATAGATGGCGTTGTTACGGTAAGTTGGAGTTACCATTAAGGACTGCGAACTGTAAAATAGCGCAACAATAATTTTGACTCAGATTCATGGATTAATATTTGCATCGAGTTGTTAACGACAATGAGACTTGGATTTATCATCATACATCGAAAAAAATCAAAACAATGGGTTACTTCATGTGAATCTGCTCTAAAGAAATCGAAGACGACTGGAAAAGTTGTGTCGGTGGTTTTCGAGGGTGCGAAGGGCGTCATACTCGAGGACTTCTGAGAATAGGAAAAACGATCAACGGGCAGTGCTACAGAGAGTTATCCTATTTCCCAAACAGTTATTATCCATTTACAGTTATTACAACTATTATCCCATTTCCCAAAGGCTTGTAATTTAAAGGGTGGTATTTTTAAAGCTACCTTCGAATATCATATACCTTTTTTAAATAAAAATCTCTTGATATCGGCGTTTAAAACAGAGAAAAGAGATCTTTATCTCGGAATTTCAGCAGATATTTTTAAACATCTATTATAATAGACTTCTGATATTTTATTACAGACATTTATGGAAGAGAAAGAGATGAAATAAATATTTACGGATATCTAAAAAAGTTTTTTTTCCCCCTGTATTATTGCTTCAAGAGGTTGCGGTTTTTCCTCAGCCAACTTTTGTTTTATTTGTGGAGGATACGCGTTGAAACGTCAGCAAAGGGACATTAGTGATTTTGTGAAGAAAGTTTATTTTGGTTTCTTCGAATCAAAACTTGAGGATTAAGAAGAAGTATGTGATCCTCATAATGTGTACAAAAGATGCGAAGGAGATCTTCGTTTCTGAGTTAAGGGGAAAAAACATTATTTCGTTTCGGCATTCCTAAGACATAGAATTGAACAGAAAAACCACATCATCGACTACTTCTTTTGTTCGGTAGATGTAAAAGGACTTCGTACAAAAATAAGAAAAAATCTTGCCTTAACTTTGACTCAGCTCTTCGTCCACTGTCCCATAGCTCTGAGAAACGAATACCACAGCCACCTTCCAGTTTGGATGATATCTTGAGTGAGTCGGAGGACGGAGACACATTACCTCTCTAGTACGAATCTAGCTCATATTTTTCTGTTGACGAGGGAGGTCAATTTCTCTCTCTTTTTTTTTCCTCTCAATGATCTTGTTAGAAATTTAGACCTTTTCGATCCTAATTGCTAAAACTGAGACTAAAGAATAAAAACCTGCTATTACCTGGGACGTAATTTTGGTAGTACAGTTATCGAGAGAAAGAATTTACTCAGTTTTTCTCCGAAGAGGAAATAACTAGTTTTTTCCGTAACATTAAAGGGCTCGCTGCTTTGAAACAAAAAATGACTAATTCTGAGTGACGACTATTAATTGATTCATGCAAAACTAGCCTCAAAGATGCATTTGCATCTCTTCCTATGGGACATTCGGTGCATATGGAAAAAATACTAATGATTTGATTATGGTTTTTTTAGAAAATCAAATACCAAGAGCATTAATGAACTCTATGCTTTGGGATAGAGCTTTGGATACATTCTGACTGGCCATACCGAGACGCCTTAACCCGAGGCGAACGTCCTGAATACATCTTTGTTCCACCTGATAAAGTTGTGTTAGGTTTGTGTTAGATTAACCTCTTCATGTTAGATTTGGGTTCATGAAACAGTTTTTAAATAACTTCCAAAAGATTGGGAATGTTTCAGATATCTGTGTTCCATGAAAAATGGGAAAATATTTGCAGCCAAGTTGAAAGAGAGAAGCTTTTTTGGCCCGACGTCTGAAAACTTTTATCTGATTCCTTTTTTTAGAAATAATGGAAGAAAAGAAAAAAGAAGCCTAGGATTTTTTCAAGAACGTAGTGCACAGGGGTTAGGGAAATACTAAAGACCCTGATTACAAACCCATTAGGATGCAAAATGAGCTTAAAAATTTATTTCCTACACTTCCATATTGACCAATTTCCTGAAAACTTTAAAGCTTACCATGAAGAGCAGGGCGAATGATTTCACCAGAATATTCATGATATCGAGCAACGCTACCAAGAACGAAAAGACGTCAATATACTAGCCGATTACTGTCGGATGCTCAAGCTAGAAACCAAAGTGAGTTCGGAAGATCATCAAAAAGAAGAAGAAAAGACTTCACAAGAAAAAAAAGTGAACGTAAAATTGTGAGTACATACAATATTTGTATCCATGTACTCACACAAATATTGAAATAATCGTTAAAAAATGTATTTAGTTCATTGTAACATAATAGTGTTTTTAAATTACTGATTATTTATTTATTTTGCGAATCTTTCTACTTTTTTTTAAAAAAATATAAGTTAGGAGGTGGTGAATGGAGGTCATTTTTTTTTATTTAGCTCACTTTAAAACATATAATTCAGTAAAAATATCCCCTGCAACAGTTTTTTTTTCAGATCTGAATTATTGATTTATACATTTTCAAAAGGATAATAAACTATTAGGGGGAAATTATTAAGTTAAAGCGACATGGTGCCCTTGTAAAGTAAATAATATTGCCCCCTCCTCTTTTGGATTTGTCTACTTACTTTAAATTGATATTTCTCCGCATAATTTTTGTTAATATACTATTTTTCGATACCCTGAGGGCTTTTTTGCAATTGAAGTAAGTTTTTGAAATTGTTTATAATTTTGTAGAATTGTATATTGATTTACTTCTAAGATATGTAGCAATTATTTTACCAATTTTAAAAGACAAAATTAATGAGAATTTGAGATTTTTTGTGTGTTTTTAATAATGATAATAAATTGAATAAAAGCAACAGAAGGACACCCATGCACAATTTTATGTAATATTCTATGGAGTACCTAGAAAAAAGTTTTTATGAATAAGTGTGTATGTTTAAAAACCCTTCAGGAATTTTAAAAAAACGTAAAAATGAATTAATTTAAATTTTACGAAAACTATTCAATAAATTCCCCATTCCTTATGTGGGAGAGACATAGAGTATTGACTTACATAAAATATAATTCAAATTTAACTCTAAATATTAAAAATTTTAAAAAAAAGTATTCAGATGGTACCATGCCGCCTTTATTTCAAAGAGATAAAATGTAAAAATTATAAATAATAAAATCAAATTTAAAACATGTTAAAAGAAATTTCATTATTATAAACAAAGTGAAACAAATATATAATATTAAAAGTAATAAAATTCTGCAGAAACTTAAGAGGCAATAAAGAAAAAAAAAAACGATAAAAAGATTGACACTAAAAGAAAAGATTAAAAAAAGTTAAATAAAAACCACAAAAAAAATAAAATTAATGTAATAAAAATGATGCCAAGGGCCGTGTGATGTGTGGCTATACACATGCACCTATAGAATCCAAACTCTTCCACTCAGCTATTATTTCATAATTGTAAAAGATGAATTACCAAAAAGTAATGAAAATCAAAACCAAACATTATATCAGTAAAAAAAAATAAAAATACCATAAAAGAATTTTTAAAAAAATATTGATAAAGATAACCAACCTAAAAGTTAAATTTTTAGATGGATAAAAAAAATTACCAATCCAATAATAATAATAATAATAAAAGATTTAAGCCAAAAACACATAAACACGAGGATTTTTTTTAACAAAGGGATGATAAAATTGCAGAAAAAGTTACATTTCGAGCTCACATATATATATATATATATGTGTGTGTATGTGTGTGTGTGTGTGTGTGGTGATATTTATATGTAAATAAACAAATACTTAAATCAAAAACCAATTAGTAAGCATTCTGAACGATTAAAAAGTAAAATAACGATAATGAAATTATTACTTTGCTGATGAGAAGAAAAATATATATTAGACTATAAATATGAATGAAAATAAATTGTTGCGTTTGACTATAAAAGAACATTTAAGAAAATGTAGAAATTTTCAAAAGAAAGTAAACTAAATGAAAAAATAGAGCAAAACTTCCAAAATGATCAAAAAGGAATAAAATATTTTAAAACTATATGCATACATACATACATACATACATACATACATACATACATACATACATACATATATATATATATATATATATATATATATATATATATATATTCCCAGCTTCGTTTTATAATAATTTCATAAGTGAAAAGAAATGTAGGATATCTCAAATTTTCTCTCTCTATATATATATTCAGCTTTAATCTCATTAAACCATTACTTAAATAATTTTAATATGGGGAAAATTTTATTCAACAAACAGTACAAAATCTTCACTCGAGCGTGAAAAAGCAGAATTTTTTTTTTTCTATAAAATATTTCAGTTTTTTCTATTAATTTTTTTTCTGATTCTTGAAAAAGAAGCAGTTGTCTTCAAATAATTCTTCGCTAGTTCTAGAGGACTGGAACGGATTGAAATCTTTGTTTATTCATTCAATTCAAAACTTAGGACAAAAAGATAAATTAAAAGATTTTAGAAATTTTGAAATGTGTTGAAAAAATTTTTTTTTCTTAAAACTCAGCATTCGTCTGAAAAAAAGAATGCTTACTTATAACTGGAAACATGTAGGCGAAACAGTTCTGGGAGTTTAAGAAAATACTGTTCTTTTGTTTGCTATAAGACAGAACTTGTTATTTCTTATTCCATTAAAACCAGAATAGAAGCACAAAAGTAAGTATTTTGAAATACAAAGTGTACATAAACAAGTTCTTGGATGGCTGCTAACTGTCAGAATGACATTAAATTGCAGGTGTGTCATGTTATTGAATAATTGTTACCAAACGGAGCACTTTGCATATTATTTCTCAGTTTTCTTTGTTCGTACGATTAATAACACCCGCTAACTGATGGTTGTATGAATATCTATCCACCTACGTAATTAACATATAAAATGATAGAAAAGTTAGCTGAGAGAAGGAGAACAAAGATTAACCCTGAGAGTATGTGTGTGTGATTTTAACAAATTTTATTCTCTAACGTTACGTAACGTTACGTCAAATATTTTTTCTAAAGGGGGGAAAAGGGGGAAAAACATTTTTCTTTTCCAAGGAAACTAAGCACTGTGGTTCATCATGCTTGTTTTTTTCTTATATTAAGAACATAAATATTTGTAATATAAGGTTTGTAGAGATCTTTTACAAAGAGGCAAACTTCATAACAAACAGATCTTGAATTCAAATTTCGATTCCATGAAAATCGAAGGAACATGACATCGAGTTCATGACCTGCAATATTACAGTCGCGAGTTCGAATCCTGATTCAACTTAAGACCCGTTGCGTAGAAGGCTGAGGCACATTAAATCAATTGGACCATATATTTTTGACACTGAGTGATTGATTGATTGTTAACATCATACTAAGAGGAAAGATGGACAAAAAATAGTGACCGATCATGCAGTTTTGATCCTCGATCAAAATTACGGAGCCTCCGTCTCCAAACTTTAACACAACTTCAACGGCAGGATGTATAGCCACGACACATTTAGCATGCATCAGTAGCTATACACAGTGATTATTTTGAGGCATTAGGACTCTAACCACGACTCGATGCAAAGAATTCGCGACCACGACCACTCGGCTCTTCAAAATCCTCACATTAATGTGACATGGATGAGGAGAGGGGAACTCCTTCTGAGGTGCGGACTTCGTCACCTGATTGTGGTTCGAAATTACAAGTCTACTATAGGTTGTGCCAAGTTTCTGGACCAACAAAAACTGTCCTCTAGCCCATACTTACCATCACTGGCTTCATAGGGCTGCGTTAGCTCCGGGCTAGACAGATGGGCTCCAAACGACATCGACAGTCAATTGATCAAAACACTGTTAAGAAGTTTACTAAAATACTTCAACCGAACCGCCTGCTCAAATGTTATTCTCGTCTTTTTACTTAAATAGTCATGAGAAACGACGCTAATTCGATTCAAAATATTGCGTATAAGCGGACATAATAATAAATGAAGGTTTTAAGGTCCCGCGCAATAAAGTAAATGCCACTATAAAATAGCCGTGGTAGCCGAGGGGTCATAGTGGCGAGTTCACGGTCAACGTTGTCTCCATCGAGATGTGGGTTTGAGCCCTCTATTGAGTCCTCTATCTCCTACTCCTCTATGGAAAGCCCATCTCGCGGCACCGTTCAATCTATCTGGGCTCCAATTCCTTATCCCATTGCCGTGATGTGGAACTTTAGAGAAGGAAGTGCCAGAAAAGGAGTCATCCATGTCATTTGACCTAGATTCCAGATGATGAGGTCCGTCGTCAGGGGCCTTCGTGTTGCTTTTAAGTGCGACATTAATATACAGTCCTGAATCAAAAAATGACATTAATATTTTGGGGGTCTGGTATTAAATGATCATAAAATTCGATTTTAAACTGTACAAACATTTATAAGCACAGAAATTTTCTAAAACATATCAGTGAAAAAATTCTTAGTATCTCTTTCCACCGTACTGACGTTACTTATTTTATATACTGTACGATTTTCTTATTATTCTATTCACACATCATATTTAAAGGAATCCAAAAAAACGCATTCATTAGAATAAAAAAAATTAGGTAGGTTTCTGACGGTTTACACTCTCCTTTTTATTTTCGAAAGCAGTTCTTCATTTATTTCAATGATTCGTTCGTGTTTGTTTGAACGTGTTTAAAAATAATTCAAATAAAACGGAGGGGAAAATGCATTCTGGGTGTGACCTCATTTAGTTCTCTATTTTTCGAATGCACTGAATTGAATTCAAATAAATACAATGATTTTTACTTTTGAGAAAATGAACCATCGCCATCAATTCGATATGATTAATATTACATTAATGTATTCAAGATACCTGCTTCAGGGAAAGTACCTTTTTTTTCTTTTCAACATATTGATGAATTAAACTGAAAAGAACCTATATATATATATATATATATAACGTAAAAATTTATTCATTGAAGAGAGTGTAACGCCCGTTAGCTCACCTTCCATTATTAAGCATGATAGAAAATACACAACGAACAGGATTAATTAAATATTGCTAGCCAATTTCAGTAAACTTTTTTTTCTATCGAATGCTTAAAGTTCAAGGGTTAATATTACTGATTCTCTGTAGTTATAAACTCCCTAAACCCGTTTGAACTAACGTTTAAGATATCAGTTTAAATCAATTTTCATCACTCACTCAAATTCGATTAGTAGACGAACTGATACTGAGGATTCGATCCTTGAACTCTCTTCCGACCTCTTCCTCTGATTACTTCTCAGACTAAGAACAACGGGATCAGATGTCTCACTCACTCTCACTCGTTCTACCACCAACTAACTAACTTCAAATTCTCTAACTCATCGTTATTCCTTTCATAGCTACTTATAAATGTAATTTGTTCAATCTTATTCTTCATAATTTCAATTTCATCAGAATAAATCGCGTTTCATTTTATATCAATCGAAGGAAAAAATGTCTGTTAGATTAGTGAAGGGAAAATCGCAATGCAGTCCAAGGTCATAATAACGCATCTTGCACACAGCTGTTACGTTCCGCTGTTTTAAAATTTATTATTCGGAAATAAGCAAAGTGTTAGTACATATGGAATGAATGATGAACATCAGCACATTAAATTTCCCGAATCATTTTACTATGTTCAAATTATGCTGTCAGACCCCGTAAACATGCGTTTAGTAACATTCGAATCTGTTTTATGTGTGATTTTTCTATAACGCCCTCGAAGAGTTATCGCTTTTTTTAAATACCATTCCTAAACACCGTGCGTCAAAATTCTTGCTTTAACTTTTGTGAAATTCAGAGAAATCTTTTGTTCGGATGACATCACGACTTCATGTGTAGAACAATCATTAATGCATTTTTTTTCTCTACTTTACATGTAGGAATTACCGTTTCTCGGAAAATGAAATGGTCCAATTTGAATTGTTTTACAAGATAGTATTTACAAGATCCCGCGGTCGGTGATATAACCTGTTCACTCAGTCTTTTCGTATTTGTCAAATTTTAGGAATTAGATTTTTATTAATTTATATTTTTTCTCCTACATTTCATTTTCGTAACAATTTTAAAAAAAACTTCGAAAGAATGTAAATCTCAACAAAAAGCTAAATGATCGAGAAAGAACTTAATGTTAACGGCCGAATTCGAAAAGTAGCAATACAAACAGAAATTGCCCTAGAACTTAAATGGATAAAAAAATTGAGGATAAATTTTGTCAGTTTGTTGATAACGTTAATACTGATAAAAGATTGTCCAGAAAAAAAGAATAGGACACGGAAAGCACCAATTTATACAAATGTCTATTTGAGTTTTTGCTCATTTTATATTAATACCGTAACTTGCACTTCGCTTAACTCGCAGTGTAGCAACACATGGGGCCACGATTATCATGTGTTAATGGGCTTAAACTGTACCTAGAAAGCAGAAATGATTATTAAAAGAAACAGGAATACAATTTATATAAAAGAGAGAGAGAAAAATTGCAAACATACAACAGCAACACATAACGAAAAATGAATAAATAACCAAAAGATTATAGCACTATATTTTAAACACTCAAATTTCTCCCCTTCACCCTCTTTCCCTTTTGCAAATTTTCACCCCTGCCTTATTAGGCGTCTGAATGGCTGCAAACGAGAGGTTAAATAACTGAAGAGCGCAGAGAGGGGTGGAAGATTTCCCCCTTCCAATTTGCACCTCCGCATAAACTTCAATCCCATTTATACACCCCTACAAAGGACCAAGGGGAGAACACGGAATCGAATTATATACCCCATCATGTTCCTAAGAGGGGGTTTCCAGGCATTTAAAAACTGTAACCGGGCCAATCAAAGACACGCCCCTGTTTCCCCTTGCTCTCCGTACCTTTAAAAACAGAACGGTAGTATAAACGGATTTGGTTGTCGATGATTGGTGCATTATCATCAGGGGGTCTTTGACGAAGTAGGGAAAGGAGGAGATCCCACGAGACATATGATGGGGTGTTGGGTTTTTTTTTTTTTTTTTTTTTTTTTTTTTTTTTTAATTTGATTTTCATTTAGGTATATGTTTCTGTACGAATAGAGCAGAATGGAAATTGAAATGTGAAGAGGATTGCTCTTTTGGGCTATTAAATGAAATAAATGTGTTCGACGATTAGCTCAGGAATTGACAATTAATCTTTAATAGTTCATGATGGAGTGATTGATTAAAAGTTGAGTTAATTAATGATTAACGTTTGGTGATTTGAATGCAAGAAAGGAAATTTCGATTGATGAGAACGTGATTGGTTTTCTCGCAATTTTCCAGTGACTTAAATCTTTAAAAAGCTCACTTTCGATCCTTTTTATAAATTATAGCGTGTTTTTGAGGGAGCCAACAGGGGGAAATGGGCTTCATTTTATGCTAAGTTTAGGACGTCCAAGTCGGCGCGCACCAACGGTGACTCGCAATTGAACGTTTCATCAGCGTACCACCAACAATTTATTTCGCTTAGAAACGAGAAAAAATTTCCATACAGTTGAAAATTAAAATAATAGAAGTTTAGTGCTTATTGATTGAAAACGGTAGAATTTATTTTATTTCAATTCAATTCTATAAACTTCGCTTATATAATAAATTTGATTATATTCGCATAAATATAACAGTTCAAATTATAGTTAATTACAACATATCCGCTTTACTTCTGATTTCTTTTATTTAGACGTACTAATTATAGAGAAACATAGGACAGTAATAGTGATAAAAATAAATAAATAGTAGCAATGATTATTATTGGGATAAAATTTCCTTTTTCGCTTTAGCTCGATGCCACCCATAAAGCAAATTGCTCTTAGAGTAGCCGATCATTGAAGGAAAACGAATTGTGTGGGTGCAACATCGGCATGAGAGTGTTAAATAATTCTCACTGAAAGTTAAATAATTCTCACTGAAAGTTAAATAATCTGACTTAAGGTTAAATAATCTTTCTGAAACCAAAATTATATAAATCAACATGAATAGAAGCAATTTACACCATTATGCATATTAGGATCCATTAATATGAAGAATAATTTTTATCCAGATACCTAGATTATTTCTTTAAAAATAATTAAAATTTTTCGATATTCCCCTCGTATATATACATTCCACTACATTTATAACTTTAAAAATTTGCAGCGTACTTATAAACCCAGTATTACACATGATGAACATTACTGTTTGATCAAAATTTGATTTTAATACATTTTATGCAAATTTAAATTTTATGATTCAAATGTCCCTCATTTTTTATGTAAATATTATACAGTACTTAAAATGTGTGAGAGTTTATCTGAAAAAAAAATTATGTTCACTACATAGGATATAGCTTCATTTTATAATGTGAGAAATATCATATGTAAGGTTAAAACAGGTTTTGAGTGAACTGTGTACCGGATTACATCTCCTAAAAACAATATTTTGAGAAAATTGCAAATTCAAGTATTTTGATGAGTGGCGTTGCACGTTTATTTAGTTTTAAAATTCTACTTTCTAGCTTTCTGTTAACCAAACTTTCATAAATAATACTCTTATGAAATCAGCGAAGGGTTCTCTAGCTTTTTTTAGCAACAAATTCGAAACACTCACATTTTAAAGATCTCAATTACCTTAAGAGTTTGTGGTACGTTGCACTCTTTCGTAAACGTAAAAAAAGTTTACATATCCCTCAAAGCTTTCGACTTTAAATTTTACAATTAAAATGTAGCTCATGTAAAAAATGCAGTATCTTACCACCGACCAACAGGTGAATCATCTTAACTTATGAAATAATTTGATGTACAGTTATTTTCTTGCCAAATAAGACGACACTTTTATCAACTGATGTAGTATATAGCACCTCGCATTAGATGCATCAGTTTGTAATGATACGTTGCCTCTCATTCATCATTTAGGTTCACTGGTTTCGTCACTAATAAATGTCACTAACAACTAAACTTCCGTCCAACGTCACATAAATAGACAAATAAAGTTTTAAATGAACATTTAATAAGACAATCAACATTCCTTATATCTATTATGCCCGCTGGAACAACCCTTCATGCATACTCAACAGAAGAATATTAAAAGGTTTTAAGTAACTGATCTACCATAACAGGTGGGTCCCCCTTCCTCTGATCCGCCTCCCATCTTTTTCCCGTCTCCTCCTCTCTTTTTATATAGCAACTCTACTTTGCGTCATTTCTAAAATGAGTTGTATTTCTCAAACGTCATAAAAATGTCTACAAGTACAGTTGAAGGATAGACAGTTTCATATCGTTACAAATCCGAATGGAGCAATTAAAAAAACCATTTTTTTTGGGGGGGGGGAAGAACTATCAAATAATTGTTTTTTCGTCTATCTCCATTCTTTTGTTTTAAATAATCTTTCTTTGATCGTAGGAAAGCAAGGAGGGAAAAAACAAACAAAAGAAAAACACCGCTGTTTGTTTTTGTAACATAAATACTGCACTCGCAACATTTTGCATTGAAATATTTTAATCAAAGTAGAGTAAAAAATATCACACTAAACAGTAGACTTGGCTTCGATTACCGCATTATCAGGGATGTCAAACTAGTGGCCCGACATTATGCTTTGGAAGATGTTTTGTGTAATGTAGTTAGCAAGATGACATTGCTGTTTGACGTGCTTTTTTCATTTGGAGAAGTTTCTAGTTGTGATCTGTAAACAGATTTTAATCATTTCGTCCTTTTCTATGCATAGTAAGACATAAGTCACAAATCATATTAGATCCAGGGGCGTAACTAGAGAGGTGAAATGTGTCCCCAGGCACAGCATCCAGGAGACGCCTTATTGGTGTTACGCAATTTTAGAAGGAAATGTTTCCCATTCTTAAAAGCCCTGAAAAGTAAATGAAATACATTTTCCTTCTCAATCCATTACTTCATCAAAATATCTTTTCTAAGATTTTCGTCTCTTTCTGATTCGACTAGAGAAAAGGAAAGATTATCAGCCTTGTCTTTGTTGATTATGGCGGGGGAGGTTACTCACATCATACATTTTAATCACGAATGAATTTTTTGAATTTCTAATCGACAAATTTACGACAGTGAAGGCTAAAGAATTTTTATCCAATTATTTTTCTTTTCTGGTTATTTTGTTATATCTAATGTAATATTTTAAATTTTTGAAATGTTATATTTGCATATTATTTTAAAATAATTATATTTTTGAATTACCGTTGTTGTCTTGATTATTTTACTATGTTCTATCTTCATATGGTTTGGAAAACCTTGAAGTATATTCATAAAAGTACTTTAAGAAATTTAAATATTTAAAACTATTTAAAGTAAAAAAAAAATTTTCTTAAAATAATTTGAAATCTTCAGTTGTCTCCGGCAGCTGAAAACCTTAGCTACACCTCTGGATATGCCGAAATTCACAAATCAAACACCATTATATAAGTAACTACCAGATAACAGATTTTTTTAACTTTCTTGGTTCAGGGATTTCGTATATATATTCTACATAATATCTATACTTTTCGTGAACTATGGGATAATAGAATTTTCGTTTTAATCACTCATTATGTCCAGATGGTAAAGGGAAATATACAAATGTCCTCAGTTTTTGGTGCAAGTTTTGTTTTCTTGTTTTTAGTACTAAAGGCTATCCCTTTTCTGTTCAATTAAATAACATTTTGGCAAAAACGTAATGAACTAAGACAAGTTCTTCTAAATGGTAGCTCGCGACCCAGTACACGGGCAAGAGGGGGGGGGGGTTGCTGGGTCGTCTTGCTTTCGCTTCATGATATAATAGCTCTCAAAGCGATGCGGAATAACTTGCGAAGCAATTATTTCTGATTGATCCTTTTTTTAATAATTTAAATCTGACCATACACAGTAATAATGTTAAAGTCTTAAAAGTGCGACAGAACGTTCTTTCCTGCTACAAAAAATATAAAAAAAAAATTTAAAATCGAAAGTTCTATGCAAAGTTTTGCAAAGAACAGATTTAGCCACCTATGCACTTTTTTTATAATTATTATTAAATTACTCAATTAAATATATAAGAATTGAAGTAAACGATGAAATGTACAGAAATGGACAATAATAAACTTTTCTGATATAAAAAATTAAAGGAAACGATAAAGTATTAAATTGAATATATTAAAACTAAATGTAATTAAAATTGAAGCAAATAATAAAAAAAAAATGAAAAGTGATCTGGTACGCCAAAAGGGATCTGGTAAGCGAAAAAGGATCCAATTAAAACAATAGTCCCTTGGGTGGCAACTAAAATTTAAGCAAACGATAAATTATTAAAATGAATATTATAACAGCTACATGTAATTAAAAAATTGAAAAGTGATCTGGTATGCCAAAATTGATTTAAGTAAATCAATAGCCTCCTTAGGTGGCTAAAAACTCTATGTATTGATATCGTATAAAATTGGTAACTGTAAAACTTTTATAAAACTAACTGATTTACAGAATATGGAATAATGAGAGTTCGTTCCCGGGTGATATTTCAGCTGTTAGTAAGCAACGTTTGCTTGGCCAAGAGACTAATCTTACGAAATGCTTTTAGTGGGTCATGAAAAAGAATTTTAAATATAAACGAGTCATAGGGAAAAAGTTTGGGAAACATTGAATTAAGATTCCGTTTTCAAGCAATTCTTACAATTATTTTATTAATGACCAATTACTTTAAATTTATATTCAATTGCATTTTTATCCCTATTGGATATCAAATAAGTAATATTATAAATGTATGTAGCGTGATGGGCGTGAATTTTACTTTTAAGAAAATGGCTCATGGTGGGAAACAAATTTGACGTTTCTAGTATGGATAAATCTAAAATGGGCTTCGAAACGAAAAGCGACAGTATGCGATCCAATAATAAATTAAGCTTAAAAAGATAACAGAGAACACAAGAAGCCACAACTAACTTTAAAAAGTACATAAATAAAATAATTATAATTATCACGGTTAAAAATTAATGGATGTTGAAAAATTGTTATCTAACACACATTCACTAAAATGATATTAAACTGAATGTATGTCAAACCACGATAAGAATTGATGTTTCGACGGGAAAAAAACGACAGATTTATATAAAAGATAGAGGGGAAAAAAAAGAGAGATTTTTTAATAGTAATTTAATTTTTTGTAATATTTTAAAAACTCTTTTTTAATTTATACCCAGGGATTACTATTAAATCGAACATATGCAATGATTTTAAATTTTAAAAAGAAATTCTAAAAAAACCAAATGAGAATTACTCAAGACGATTGTCGGCGCTGGTTTTTATTGCAAAATAAGTAAAACTAATTTCTAAACTGCATTACTTTATTTAAATTTTTGGACAAATTAAAATTACTAGAATATTTAAAAAAAAAAAAAAAACTTCTTAGCCGTTCTACAAAAAACTAAATTTAAAAACAATACTTGGGTATTTAATAAATATCATCTGCATCACACACAAATAATTGCACAGTACGACACGTACTCGTATAGCTTTGCCATCTGCCATAGATTCTTTTAATAGAGATTTCACAATGATTGTACTTGATTTTGTGTTATCAACATGTTAGGAATAAGTAAATGTTAAGAATGAATTGAATTAAGACGCGTTTCTGAGTAAAAATTCCAAATTACTGAAAAACTTTTCGAGTTGATGAAAATAATTTTTTTTTATTGTAGAAGTTTTCAAAAACTCAGTATCTAATTCTAAAAGAGTAATTCTTTTTTAAAAATGGAGATTTCGAAACATTTCATTTCAAAAAGTATGCGATACTCCAAATAATATCACAGTAATTTTTCTTTTAATTATATAAATAAGTCAACTTAAAGATCTTATTTCTGCTATGAAACAAATTTGAATATCGCAGATTTTGAAAAATGACAATTTTATTAAAAAAATCCATAATAATGTTTTTAATTAAATTAAATTTGCTGAAGTAAAATAGAAGCTCTCGAAAGCGTCTGAACAAGCCCAAAAAATACACTCACTCACAGTATTCTCTCCTAAAACAGTACAATCAGCCAATAAAACAGAGAAATAAGTGGAAATAAATGAACTTAAGCCAGTTATCGCTTTGATGTTTGATTCGCCAAAAATCACGTGAACGAAAGTGATGCCATTCGCTTTTGAGAAAATAAATACAAAAATGATTGGTTGCCGTTCTAAGAAAAGTTATTTAAATTACCCAATCAAGCATCCAATTTGCTCAGGCATCGTATCTAATTACAGAAAGAACGCTAAGGTATCGATTTAATAGAGTTTTCCAAATTGTCTCTCGAAAATTTCAATTCGAAGCCAAGTAGTTGTTAACTTCTTTTTGTTCTATTTTGTTGCCAGTGGCAACGGTAAGTAGCTTTGGAATTCCATTAAATAAATTCTCGCTTCGCTAGATTCTAGCTTCCTTATTCCACGGGAAACGCATTTCATTTATATGTCCGAATAAAATTTATTTCGTTTTTCTCGGATGATGAGATATTATTTTCTTGTCCTTCGCAGTATCTATTCATTTCATTTATCGCATTACAGATGTTCCGAAAACCATCTTTAATGGAAATAAGGAACAGATAGTTCTGATATTTGTTACCTGGTATATGTAAGTACTTTTGCATGTTGTAACTTAATATGTTTTGGAAATTGAAACATTTTTTTTTATTATATTTTTTAGTTCGCAAGGCATTTTGTAATGCTCCTTTTGAAAATAAGAATAAACAAAACAGATAAAAAACAAAAGGTTTCCAGTTTGCATTTTTATAGCAGATTATTTCTCTTAATAATTTAAAGCAATTAAAAATACCTGAAATGAATAAAAGTAAGAATGTGAAGCAAAGAGCTACTATTATTAATCTACTAATAATTTTTGGATTGATATCAGACTAATTTTTTATTGGATATACTTTCAGATATAAGTGGTATTCACCTCGGAACAAATATAGCTCAGTTTCTGGCCCTTATCCAACGTTATTTCCACCATTATTTTCTCTCTCTCATTTTTTTTATTTTAAAACATAATTTTTGATGATGAATTTTTGTAAGCATTTTTTTAAAAAATTAATACATCATTTTAAAAAAAGGCATTTATATGAAAAATAGCATGAAAAAGGCAAAGCGCGTTTAAAGTTTTCATTTTATAAAAGTACAATAGATAATATTATACAAATTAGTTTTAAAATTGCACAATTAATAATAATAATAAAATATTTTTCAAAGATAATTGAATATTAAAAAAAAATTCTCACTTTTTTTTTTCACAAAACTTTTCCCCCCTTCCACTTTGTATCAGTTGGGCACAAATCTTTTCATCAATTTTCTACCTACTTCCCGATAATCTAGAACCTTGAAATTTTAAGCACAAGCTCAGTTTGGATGATAATGAAATAATTTTTCATAACACTACAAAAAAAACATTTGAAACATTTTTTTTTTAAAAATAAGAACCTAAAAATTAGAAAATAATATTCACGAAAAAAAATTTAACCAACACTTCTATGTGGCAAAAGAATGAAAAAGAAAAGGAATTAAAAAATAATTTTTTCTTCTGCCAGTAAGAAATTAAATGAAAATGCACAAATTATCATCATCAGAAATGTTAAAAAGAATGTAAGCATTTTTCAATCCGGCGAACAAATTTTGACAAAAAACTTAAGTGTTGTGCGCACTCCAACTGTCTACCTAACTTATGATCTTGCACAACATTTCAGTTTTTAGTCAAAATTTTTCAACTAGATTGAAAAATCTTCACTTTTTAAAAAAATTTATGATGAGATCACTTTTAGTACATTTTCATTTACTGATCGAAGAATAAATTACTTTAAATTTCTGCTAAAAGTAAATTATTTTTTAATAATAATTATTTATTTAGGCACACAATATGTCTTCGAATTACCGACATTTCGAATGAAATTTTCGCAAATCTGAATGATTTAATTCGAGATTTTAAATATTTCTCTTGGAATTTGACAAAAGTACAAGCATTTCGGGCACAGATCAACCAGTAATTTTCGTTTGTGAAATAAATGAATCATTTCAAGTAACTAAAAAGAAATATTACACCTGATCAGTTTGAAGGACATAACAAAAGAAAAAAAAGCTATATTTCAGGTTGTCGAAAACCGCTTATTACATTCAATCCCATGCACTTTCGCATTGATAGTTTAGGGAGTTTCTAATATAATTAGATGCTTAATATGATGAGGTTATGTATTTCAATCATGTCTGATGGTTAAAAGGTGGAAAATGTTAACTACGATTTTTTTCAGTTACGCAAGAAATTTATATGTTCAAGAATGAGAGGCGAATCCTAGTAAGACTGGATTAATATATTATGATTGGCTGTTGGATTTATACTTTCTAATGGAAATAATAAAGTTTCTTCAATTGATATTACAATAAATTGTTATTTGAATAGCAATTAAAAATAATAAGAATCAAATTTTCCATTACCGGACGAATTTAAGAATTCGAAATAATTACATATATGCCAAAGAAATAAGAAATCTTATAACCGCTTTTAACAGTGGATTCAGCAGTTTGAGCTAACACGATGAATTATTTGAAAGAAGTTCCTTCGTCTCTAGGAAATCTCCAAATTGAATTAATCATTTGCTGTTAAGTGACGAATTGAAACGCATTTTTTCAAGAATCAGAATCAAAAATTGATTTGTATAATATCTATTAAGAGAATTTTTTTTGCTGAATTTGAGAATTCTGGCACAAAATGCTGTGAGTGCTTTGGGATCGACTTACATATGCGAATCTTTCTTACTTTCTGAAGTGCCACTGAATAAGGAACAGATAATGCTATGTAAATTGTGTAGCGCTGCGTCTCATTTATGCGCGCGTGACAGTGCTATAGTAACTGCATACATAATTAGAACTGTGGTTGTTTTTAATAAACTGTTTCAACTGCCAGTAAGGGTAAAACTTTTGATTTTGACGCCTTCGATCGCGAACAAATAGTAGGCGCACGATGCTTGGGCAATTCAATTTCAGAAATCGTCAGAAAACTAGAATTTTCAAGGTCAAACAGTGTCAAGAGTATACCGAAAATACGCGAATTGTGGGGAAAAACTAGTGATCGGGGAAACTGCAAATGACAATTAGCCCTGAATGCTCAGCTGTAATGGACATGGCCAGCGAAGCCAAGCATTAGCT
Source organism: Nephila pilipes (assembly GCA_019974015.1). Lineage (NCBI taxonomy): Eukaryota > Metazoa > Arthropoda > Arachnida > Araneae > Nephilidae > Nephila > Nephila pilipes. Next base: position 1,770,762 of record BMAW01064530.1, on the reverse strand, counting down.
CTAATTACCACTCGGCTGAATTAGGGCGCCAATCATAATGTCAGTAAGCGGACAGTGCAATGCTCCCTTCACCTTATAAGCTGAGGGAACCTTAGATCAATGAGAGTATCATTTTTCAATGCACGCCATCGGGCTATATGTCTTAGCTGAGAAAGAGAACTCTAGAAGACTGGAAACCACGAACAGGGAGTGATGAGTCTCGATTTCGACTGCTTCACGCCAATGGTAGGATGAGAATATGGCGTCTACCTCATGAAGCCATGGATCCAGCAAGCCAGGTTAAGACTGTAAGGTCATGGCAGAAAAATCATGATTTGGGGTGTTTTCTCTTTATTGTTTTTGGGATCTTTGATACTTGTGTAAACCTCCCTCAATATGATTCGGTACATAGAATCGCTGAGGTATCACCTCTATTCATTTACTTTGTACCGTCAACCTTATGGAAAAGGAGTACTGTCATCCACAACCAAGACCTGGTTGGATAAGCATTCCGTTGACTTCTCTGTCACGAATTGACCACTTAGATACCCAGATTTAAATTCTACTGAGCACCTATGAGATTTTTGGAGTAAGGTAAGAAAGCACATTACACAACACCAGCTACCCTTACTGAATTTTGGCCTGCTCTAACCGATATTTGGCAAGTCATTCCAGTGAAACACTTCCGCAAACTTGTTGAATCTGTACCTCGTAATGTAGCAGCCATTATTCAAGGCCAGAGGAGGCCCGAATCGTTATTAACTTGTTATCACTAATTCAGTGGATCTTCAGAGTAATATACACACAATGCGACGCATCAGAATAAAATACGTTTCCAAAGCGGACCGTAATGTCTTAAGCCTGCTCTGCGACAAATGTTAAAAGAACTTTTTCGTTCAGCCGTCCTCTTCTCGAACCAAAAAAAAAGTTATTCCCCTTTTCCTCCCACTTTTTTTCAGAAAAAAACACATCGACTCTCGTTCTTGAAATAATGATGTAGTTGGGAGTTTTCAAGTATTTAGTAAATACTTAAAAACTCTTCCAAAAGTTACAAAATGAAATTAATTACGCATAAACATTCTTTTTTCCCCTCTCTGTTCCAAATGTGTATTATTTTTTGCAATTAAAGTTAATATTCTAGCATGACTCGAAGAGTAGAAAGTCATTAGGATTAACATTTCTTGCGGAATTTCATAGTAGCATGCCGACAAGAGCCTTCATCTTGTTGTGATCTGTTCAAACATTTGAATATAAGCTTTGTTGGTAGAGCATGAACACTTTAGCGCGCTGTGCTCTCCGTGGTGTACAGCGAATACTGCGACTTGGTCGTGTACTTGTCAAAGAAGCATTGAGAATAAAATTATAATATACCAATATCTACCTTATCGCCGACTGATCTCTCGCTTAAGAGATATTTACAACAAACTGCTAAAACATGTGTTCGATTATTTTTAGCATTCATGAAGCTTTTCAGAGGGCGAGTATCGTCCAGGAGGGGGAAGTAGGGGATAGTCCCTAATCTTAGTCTTGGACCAGCTGGGAAACACTTCTTTAGAGCAGGGACTTTTATTGGAATGGGTGAGATTGTAAGACTTGGTGGTCGAAAGTACTCACATGTTACTCAATTCTACTCATACAACTACAATAAAACAGATTTTTATTAATGGGTTTTCTTCAATTCACATAGTATGCTTGGATCCAAACTTTGAAAGCTTTTTCTCACATTTTAACGAGTTCAATTGAGCTGAAATTTTCTATACACGATTGTTTTGGACGACAATATGATAATTCAATTATAATTGATAAAAATTAATTGATTAAAACTAATTACTAAACGAATTAAATTTTTCGCCAAATTTCTCCGCAAGCCACCAAATGGTCGTCAAATCCAGCGTTTAATAATTTATCGTTTGCTTTAATTTTAATTATATGCTGCTGATATAATATTCAATTTAATAATGTATTGTTTGCTTTAATTTTAATTTCATTTAGCTTAAATATAATCAATTTAATTATTTAACATTTCCTTTCATTTTAATATCGGAAAAATTTGCTAATGTCCATTTCTCGATCTTTCATCGTTTACTTTAATTCTTATATTTGAGAAATTTAATAATAATTATAAAAAAGCACACCTTCGGTGGCTAAATCTGTTCTTTGCAAAACTTTGCATAGAACTTTTTTAGAATTAAACAAATTGTGTTATGCAAAGTATGAAGTTTAAAAGAAAACCCATGTTCAAAAAACTAGTTTTTTTACTGGTGTTATTTTTATTACAAAGTGATGTATTTACAATATATTTAGATGTACATACTGATATTTTCAGAAAAAGTGAAACATTTCCATTTTCTAATAAACGCAATTGTTTAAATTTTTGTTGAAATGCGATGAATCTATTTTTTTCCCCTGCGGCAACTTTTCACTCCACTGGAGTTAGAAAGTACGAGTGTAGTCTAGAAAGCAAGAGTACTGAGCCTTTGACGCCTAAAGTGAATTTTTTTCAACAATTTGGCGACACTGTGTTCATCATCAAATTATTGGGAGTAGAATTTGCACTCGTTTGTCTCAGTCCGTAGAAACTTCTCATTGTAGTGCCATGTTGAAATGAGTATCTCGATTCCGAATCCCTCCAGCTGCGTGCTCAGAAGCGTAATTCGGTCACGAAGGAAAAGCACCGTTCAGGATTTTAAATGAAATAAAACCTGCTTATATGGATGGTGTCATGAATCGGACTAATATATAAAAGTGGTGTCACAAGTGTAAATCTGACAAAAAAAAAAAAAAAAAATCAAAACTGTTGTTTCGTCATAAAAAATCATGATCTCTGTCTTTTGGGACTATACAGGGATTCTCCTCATTGCATTTTTATCTGGGGGAAGCAGTTAATTCTGAGCAGTACTTAGAAATCCTAAAACAATTATGGCGGACGATGGAGATCCAAATCAGGGAAATGTGAATGTAACATTGATAGTGCACGTCCCCAAGCAGCCAACACCACAAAGCAACTCTTGGACTCATTCGGTTGGGACATCATCAACCCCCCTCTTCTCAGCCCTGATATGGCGCCTTCAGAACTTCCTCTTTTCACGTCTCAGAAGCCGTTCGTGGGTGGAAAGATATCTGCAAACGCCGATGAAGCGTGGTGCACCAACAAATAATGGGTGAAATAGGTACAGGGATAATGTTTTTGAAAAATATAAGAAAAGCTCCTGCTTCGACACATAAAGGGTCTTAGAAAGGAAGAGGTTACGTTAATAAACGATGTTTAATGAACGCATATAAATTTATAAATATTTCAAAAACCCATTTCCTTTTAGATATTTAAGAAATTGAGTACTTCTACTTTTTGGACAACCCTCGTAGTACTTCTTGTCAATGAAGTTGTTTGCCTACAATCATCTGTTAGTAATGATTTATATTGAGATTTTACGTACTTCATTTTCGGAAATGCCCTTTCATATTGGTACGTACTTCAAAATAAAGGTATAAGTTCTGGAGCATATGATTTTAATTGGTTGTATTTATCCTCTAAAGATATTTATAGAACTGGATTAAAGCCATCATTTCTTTAAACAGCATTTTTAACTTTACCATATTATTTTGCTGTTTAGTTTACTTCCGTTAGAAGGTCTGACGGAAGCCCCTCAATTGTAAACTCAAATGAATTTTGAAAAAATGTGGAAATAATTTGCCAATTGCATCAAGATCCGAAAAACGCTATTGGAACCTGCTTTCATATGTCACAGATTATAGCGCCTAATTTGATTGTTTTTTCATGTAAAAACATTATTAACCTAATTAAATACAGACGATCGACTGTATTTCTTTCGCAGGCTCTAAGTAGCAGATCCCAGTTCAAGAGTGACCTTAAATTTAAATTAACTAAGCAATTATCTGGCTTTTTACTCATAAATAGTACGAAGTATTTATATGCAACAGCTGACTCAATTAAGAATTTAAATTTCTCTAATTATGCGTAATTAGGTAACCGCACTTGTTTCTTGAGTTATTCATTCAAATAGTACGATGCAAAAAAAGATGTCAATTTATCATGAATCAAACTCCATGGAAATCAAAATTTACGAGAGTGGCTTGAAAAGTACCTGTTATTGAAGACAGGTAGGGTTGCTAAGGGAAACTGGAGTGACGTTGAGGGCTCCCATCTGTTAAATGGTGCCACGACGAGTTGCACCATTTAACAGATAGCAGCCCTCAACCTTCGATGAGACCTGGATTCATCATTATGCAATCAAACAATAAACAAAAGAACAAATTGCTTCTGGTGAATCGGCTGAGTAAAATAAATTGAAGTCTTATGAACATTTAGGAACAAATTGCCGAGCTCTTAATGGAATTAGATGTTTCAATATTGTTATGAGGGTACTGCTATGCTGAATTATTTTACAGTCATCCCGTGTTTTTGTAGATACTAAAAAAAAAAAAAAAATGAATAATGTGCCCTTTCCCCTTGTGATAAGCCGAAAAACCCTATGGGTTAAATTCACAGACAACTGGCGCCACATCAAAATCACGTGATGTTTACATATACAACCCGCGTGGTTTGCACTAACATCGGATTTCTTTATATGCTAGTTATTTACATCTTGTACTTTAACTTTATTTTAATTAATATATTTATTATTATCACATTTCTTACATTATTCAATTATTTACATTCGGTTAGAAATAATCTGAGTATGTTTTCGTCTATCTATAGTCTTATTCTCGCTGAATTGTTTTGTTAAAATGTCACTCGGTAAGCTACAGCAAGCCTATTTCAACTTGCTTTTCACGTTTGTTTGTATACTTACGATATAAGCTTTAAATTATTTTCTGCTTTTAATTGATGCACTTTTGAACTGTTAACGGCCATTTCAGCTTTTTGTTTTGCTTAATTTATTTTGTAATTCAAATTGTTTTATATATAAATAATAATTTATGATTTAAACTGGTGTCATTTTGTACCTTGAATTAAAGTTTTTTAAAATGTGTTTTGCAAACAAAATTAATTAATTCAATCATAAGTTGATTATAATGTTTTAAAAAGGAATCAAGAGTATTTTAAAAAAAACATTTGTGAATATGTAAATTCTATATACAATTTTAATTTCAAATTTATTGATTTGCTAGCATTAATTACTTTTTTCTTTTTCTCAAAATAATATTTATTAATCAAATATAATTTTTACGTATATATTTAAATGTAAAATGAAGTACAGAAATTAAAATTCTGACTATTGAGAATAACAAGACATATATCAAATCTTGTATTAGTGATAATCAACCTGATTTTTAAAAATATGTACAAAATGTTAATTTTTAAAATTGTATTTTCATAGAAATGATACAATAGGGGGAGTTAAACAGAATTTCGAGGAATAGAAAAATTTATATTCTATAAATCTTGAATATTGCTTAACAATTTGTTACGTTGCGTTGTCGCACAAAAGTGATTCTTGTTTCTTCGAGCCAACACCATAACCTTGGTTTTACTTTGCAATTCATCTCATCACACGCATACTTTAAAACATAAATTAACTTAAGAAGTATATGAATAAAGTGGTTAAATTCTGTAAATAAACATACAAATATCAATTCTTTTTTATAACATCAGAATTATCTTACGAAGTCTATTGAAAAATAAATATTTATCTTGGGACTTTTATGAATGAATTGCAAATAAAAATGGACTGTAAATATGTATTTTATGGATTGTAAATAAAAATGTTTAACATGTCAAATAAAAGGGCTAGATAACATGTTCAGCCTTATCCTATGGTAAACATTTATACGCATTTTTTTACAATTTAATGAATTATATATAACTACAGTGTTTGTGTCATGTATCGAATACAAAATAAATTGTTTTATTTATTCTGTGTAAATGAATATTGGAGTTCATGCATAGAAGAAAATCTGAATATACTACACCAAACACTTATTTAAATTTTTGCAACAATTTTTAGGCCACATTATAAAAAAAAAACCAAAATATGAAAAGATCTGTGTTAAAATCTTATTACAAAAAAATCAAATTTTGAATTGATAAAAAACAAGTTGTGGTTCCTCCCCTCCCCCCAAGTCATATGAGTTTAAAAGAGATAACTTAAAAAATGAAAGACAATAGTGATAAAACACCAGACAATCACTCATATGATGAACAGTACTTGGGACATAATAGGAAGGATGCCTGATGAAATTTGTGTTTAAATTAAAACCATGTTCTTTAAAAAATATATATGCTGAAATATCTTACTCCTGTCATAAAGCATCTGAAATTTACTTCAATTCATTAAAGAATAATCTGGAGTAAAAGCTATTTTTGTCAATATCTTATTCTGTGTGTATAATTCTTACTAAATGACTGCCACACAGTATTATTGGAAAGAAAAACAAAACTGATGTACAGCAATTGTTCGAAAATGGTAAAACCTTAATATCTTAAAATAAGGTATATAATTCTCCATCAATTAAAATAGACAGTTTAAGTTACATTACACACTTATAAAGCGAAAAAAAATAGAATTCTTGTCGAGCATCATTGTTGTAATAGTCATCGATAAAAAAGGGTAGTAAAGTGGCTCAAAACTCTTAAAATTTCACAACACTGTTTTTAAAATACTATAATGTTATTCTATAAAATATCCTCAGCATCATACACAAATATTTATATGTATGAAAATAATTTTCAACACTGATCTATAAGAGTTAAAGTCTAGAAATTACTGAAGATGTGATTACAATGTAATATTATGGATAGTCTGCTTTATGTATAATAAATTTCTATGTATCATAAATTTGCAACACACAAATAATTACTCATAAGAATATTATTTTCTTAACTGACCAATAACAATTCTTAAGATATAATAGAACCTCTCTGAAGATATTACGATATAACCGTCCAAATATGCAATATTTTAAAAATATTTAAGTGTTTTTGAATTAATTATTTATTCCAATTTGAAAATTATCAATGTATAAGCCAAAAAATATTACCAGACAATTTCAACAAATGTTCAAAATAAATATATATTAAACATCTGAAATAATCTTATTAAATAAAATTAATAGCAGAAGTAAAGAAACATTTTTTTAAAAAATATTAGCAAATCATAGTTAAATTAGGATGCTTTCAATAATGAAAAAAATGTTTGCTTGTAAACAAAATAAATTTGAAGCCCTTATTTTATCTTGTTGATACAAGAATGATTCAATACCTTTCTGCTACAGCAATACGAATTCATATTTAAACAAATATTATGAAATAAGACATAAAAAGTTGCGTAATGCTTTCTCATTAAATTAAAAAATAATATATATAGCAAAATATAAGTTACATTAGTTGTATTTGCATTTACAAAATTGTTAAAAGCAGCACTAACACATAAGACAACCTGGGGCAGTCGAGAAGTCTGATAATTATTCTGATCAATTAACCCTTTCACAAAGCAGAAATAATCTAAATATTATGTTTGCACTTGACGTTCCAAAAGACCAGTAGTCTTCAAAAGAGGAATTATTTTACATGAACAACGTAATACTTTTGGTGGATACTCCCACGCTTTATTTACATATGAAAAACGCAAATAAAAGATGTTTTCCTTTTGAGTGATTACTTTAATATGGTTAGGACATATTAATGGAAACTATATTGAATTTAATTCCACAAATATAATGTATGAGAGATACAGTAAAAGATATTCAGAGCCATGTTTAAACACTTTATTTTTTTTTTTAATTCGACATTATGTACATAGTATGTTAAACTTCAACTAGAAAAATTACAGTCAAAATGCTTCCATAATATGTGTTGTAATAAGAAAGAAACCTATTTTTCAAAATATTTTTTAAAAAATTCCTGTAATACAAAAAATATATACTCTAAATCATTACGTGGAGCAGTTCTGCATTAGAAATTAGTTTTATGATACCGATTATATATGTCTATTAATAAAAGTTCAGAATTACATAATAAAGTTATTCTGAGTACATACTAAAAAATTTCTCCTTTATTCCTTTTATTATATTCCAGTTTTTCAGATATTTTAATTAGTCGCAAAGGTTATAGTGTGATAGATAATTACTTTACTATTTTGTTCATAAAGCAAGCATCAAGTTTTTTATTTTAAATAACTCTCTTCAGTATTTCATTTTAAAAAGAAATACATCATAAAATGAAATTCCACACTATGTGTGATCTTCTCTATATCGCAAATTGAATTAAATGTTAAAAATAAATACTAACATATTAAAAATTCTATAAACATTCATCAAACGGTTTTATTGAATGAAGTTTTAAAGTACAGCAGTAAAAAACATTTTTTTAAATATTAGAATATTACAGTTAAATTGGGAAATTTCCATAATTATAACGAAATGTCTGTGTGTGAGCCAAACAAATCTGAATAATCATTTCTGCTTGTTGATAGAAGAATGATTCAATACCTTTATGCTGCAGTAATCCGAAATAATTTCAACATTTCTTTTTAAATAAGACATAAAAAAAAGATGTATGATAATTTCTCATTCAGTTAAAAAGTAGTATATATAGTATAATGTAAGTTACTTTAGCATATGAAGCATAACACATTTCTAAATCGTAGTGTAAACAAACAAATACAAGACTTGTTTACATCGGCGGATATCACGTGATAAGTTTTTCACGTTTTCATGACGTCACATGAATTTAGTCCATTACATTTACGAAAGGCTGATAACAGAGATTAATTACAATTTTCTTAGTCTTCGACAGAGTTGAAGAGTAGGATCTAAATTCAAATCACATTTTCAGATGCAAAATTTCAGTATTAAAATAAATCCGATTGAATATAATACAAGTATCGCGTTTGTTTTTCATTCAGTTTCGCTTAAAGTTAGAAATACTTAATCTATTTTCAATTTTCAACTTTAAAATATAAATTTGAGATACCCATTTTGTATTACAATACAGGGTATTGTTTGGTTTTGATTCCAATTTACATCACTATAGAATTACACATAAAACTACTGGTGATGGCGCGTATTCTAGTCTCGACTCTACTAAATACCCGTTCTATAGCAGAAATGCTCCAAGCCTTCTCTAAGGGTGGTATGGAAGTTAGGAGAGCGAAGAGGCCAGTTCAGTTGTCACCTTCGTCACTTGATTGAAGGTCAAAATTCGAAGTCCATTGCCAATAAGCTTCGTGTTGTTTCTGTTTACTGTCTTCATGTTCATAGTTAGACAGATCGATGGTAAACGATTTGTCTATGAATTATGAAATAAAGAACACATTAGATTATAGGGGAAATGATACGATTGATTGAAGCAACACCAAAACTACTGGCAATCAACAAAACAACCGGATCTCATCATTTCGAACCTCATTCAAAGTTTTCAGAATAACACCTGAGATGTCAGCCCATGCTCTAAACCATGCTTGCCTAAAGTGTAGCCCACGGGCCACATGTGGCCCAAAAGCCTTTAAAATGCGGCCTAAGCGCAAATTATGAAAATATTTAAATTTACATATTTTTATTAAAAAATAAATGTTTGCAATATTTTTCAAATATAATCGATTCTTTGACATTTATTTTGAAATAAAAATTTAAATAAAAACATCTTAGTATACCATGAGAATTTATGTTTCGAATTATATGTGCATCCACTCGAAGGCGAATTTTTTAAAGAACTGCAATATTTGTATGCAGTATATTGCATTGTATATTGATTTCATAATCCTTTTGGCCAAAGGAGCCCTTCACAGAAAAAGAGACCTGCCCCATTTTCTCTAGAAATAAATAAATTACTTTCAAATCTTCAAATGGAATGCATTGAACTGTAAAGTGACAATCAACTGAAAGAAACATTTGGGAACGTTTCTTTACTGGAGTTTTATAAAGATTACCTACCTCACGATATAAATCCTAATTTTCACAACCATGCTTTATTAATGTATTCAGCTTTTGGCTACATGTGCTGAACAATTATTTTCAATAATGAAGCATTCAAAAAACAAAAATAGGACAAAGATCACTGACAAACATCTTGAAAATGCATTAAGAATTGCAATCTCGTCTATTGAATTCGATATAGATTTGCTTGTTCAACAAAAGCAAATTCATCCATCTCATTAATTAGAATTTTTTTCCATCTTTATGAAATCCAAATTAAATGAAACGAAACTTTTACGAATTTGAAATAAATATGTACCTATACATATATAATTCAAATTTAAAAAAAACATAGTAAAATGAAGTTAATTTATTTTAATAAAACTACGTAAGGTTAATTTTTATTTCAATTTGTTGAAAAAATATTGTATGTGTGGCCCAGTAAATTTTTTTTGTTGTATTGTGGCCCAGCAAATTTTTTTTTGTTGCAAGTTGTTGTTTTTTTGTTCGTCTGAAACAATACCGTCTATGAACTAGCGACCTCACTCCTCACCTACTGTGACTGTAATAGATGAAATAAGAGGTCTATTGCATTCTGGGGACTGATTGTTTATCGACGTAGCACTTAGAAGCAACACAGGAGCTACTGATGACTGATCCCGTCATCTCGAGTCTCCGTCAAATGTCGACACCTGAGCTTGTATCCAAAACTTCCACACGACATCAATGGGAAGATTTTGAGGCCCTATAAATTTAATGTGCCCCACTGCACAACGACTTAAGTGGCATGATATACGCGGCTTCCACCCGTGAGCTCACAACCATTGCTGCCTCATGGTCTGAATGAAACAGAAATGAATAATATTAAACATATAGAAAACTTAAGACGTTATGTTTTCTATGTGTTAATGAGGTTATAATACAATAATATTGAGGCATTTTCTATCCGAAAAAATTTCCGAGCCTAGGTTATATTTAATGATAGCACAAAAAAAACAACACTCAAAAAGTTTTAATAATTTTTGTTGTTGTTGAGAGGATTAGTTTTTTTCGAGTGACCCATTCTCTGGCCTATGGAATCCAAATTGAAGTAAATAAATTATTCGCAACAAAGTGACCTGTAGAGGTAACTGACTGACAAAATTCTTCATTAATATATTATCGCTGGAAAAACACCACCCTCTTTTACAGACATTTAACTAAGAGAATAAAAAAAAAAAAAACTTTACTCACCCATCTTTTTACCCTTTTCCCCCATTACGAGTGAATAGCTCCCTTTTTAACCACCCTCGAGATTAAACATGTGAGCGCAGGAACTGATGGAGCATCAATTGGCTCTATCTCTCTCCATTTCATCTCAATTACCCATTTGCCATTGGCAGAAAAAGAAGATCCCGAGGTCGGTAATTAACAACACACGGGCGAGGGAGGAAAATTAAATACCAAATCTATTAAGGGGAGGAAAGACGATTTTTCTCTCTATTGGGGTTGGGAGGAAGTCACTGGTCGATTGGAGGGGATCTATTCCGTGAGCCTCTAATAGACTTCGATAAAATAGGACGTGGAAGGTGTGTGGGGAGGCTTAAAATCGTTCGGTGTGTAAAACTCGGCCGAATGGAGTTTTCAATCGGTTCTTCTTTGATTTGGGGGTGGATTTGATTGCGGAGGGATTTCGGTAGGGACTCCCCGAGGGATGTAGCAAAAGAAAAATGGATTTCGACCAGAAAAAAAATGCACAAATAAATGGACAGAGAAAAATAAATAAGTGCTTTAATGTCTTTTTCTAACCGGAGAGGACAGATTGGAACGCTTTTGTATTTGGTTTATAGTGGTATACTCATCTGAAAGGATAGCAGATAGGAAACGAATAAGAATATGTACTTTCTTAAATCTATCATGATTTTCAACACAAAAATGTACCTTACAGAAATCTATCTCATAGGATGTTTCGTTGTAATGTTGTAATTGTCTCATAAAATGATCCACTTTTAAAATAAAATGAATGGATGAACTGAAGTAAAATTTTATATCAAAGATCAGATAGTATTATTAGACAATGTGTATATATGTGTGTGTTAATTTTAAAAAAATTAAAAATTTGTATTTCAATTTCATAAGAACAATTTAAATCTATAATTAATCTTGTTTTAAAAAAATTGCATTTGATAACTAAGATTTCTTTGAATTTAGATTTAAAAATTAGTGGTTGTTTTGAAACTTTTCTTTTAGTTGTTCGGTTTGGTTTGATTCTATTTGGCTCATGATTTTATGTCATACTTTTCATTAGAACTGTTTTACTAATTGCGAAGTTTGATCATTAAAGCATATTTAAGTAGATAACATTGTCCTAATCCAATAGAAGCATTAAACAGCTTTATGTCCATCTAGTTTATAATGCTTAAAGGATTTTCTTTTAGAAATTTTCTCTTGCCACTGGTCTTTTATTGTCTCTGCTTTTTGTTCTTAATCTCTTTATGTAATTTTTTCTATATTTTTATTTTTAAAATTAAATAACTATTTTTTTATGTTAACATATCTCTGTTCCTTCAAAATATATTATAACTACTGAATATGAAACTTAGATTATAATTCTCTCAGTAATGTACAATGTATTATTGTTTATTTGCATTTTTGTTTTCAATATATATATATATATATAGTTGATATTTGTGTGTGTGGTGTATGTGTGACGGGCATGTCGCTATGATTAGTTACTTCCACTGAATGCCGTGTTGCTGAATGAAACAGTTGAATTATCGGTCAGTACTCGTCCGACTACCAGATGGGAACAATGTTCGAGTTGTTTTTGCTTCAATGTTTCGTGATTTTTCCTGTAGTCAATGATGGAGATGGATACGATTAACGAACAAATACTGAAGACCACATTTTTGGTAAGACTTGGGAACAATTCTAAAAAACATCCATATATGTTGATATATGTTTACGGAGATAATTCTCTGAAAATGGTTGTTAATAGAGAAATAATGCTACATTTTCAAGTGGATCTAGTGAGATTCAGGAAGACTGTAAGGAGGATTGAAGACTGTGGGGGGGGGGGGGACTTCACAAGCAGTGAGATTCCTACGAAAAGTATCTCCTTGTCGTGCTAACAATCAACGATGCCTCCTTGCGAGTTCGATAATCCTCTCTACTCTCCAGATCTAGCCACGTGTGATTATTTCTTGTTTCCTAATGCGAAGTCATCATAGGGAAATTTTTAAAACGATAAAACGAGAAACGACGAGACAGACGAAGAGCTTCAAGAAATGTTTCGAATTATAAAAACAGAGCCGGGACAAAAGTGCATTGTTTCAAATGCAGATTACTTTGAAGGGAATAAAATTGTTTTACTTTAAATTTAGTTTGATAACTCTAGTTCACGTATTTATTGGACAGACTACTTACGTAACATTTAAAGTTTATTTGTAGACATGAATATAAAAAAAAATGAATGAAAATTAAGTCAAACTAAAGAGATTTTTGAAATGCTTATAACAGACGTATTGTTTTAACGTAAGATTTTCAAAACATCCAAAGTGTTTTTTTCCCCTATTTTTTTTCTTTCGGCATAATTCACAGTAAAAACTCAAGTAGTTTTGAAATCGGTTTTAATTTCGTTTTTCATTAATTGTTCTCGTCCATTTTAACGTAGAATTTCCGTATAATTGATATTCATACACCTATGCAAACAATTATTGGTACAATTTTAATCCTTTTTGACAAATAATGGAAATGCTTTTTTTCTGTTTTTGTAGCTGAGTGTGTGATATAATTCTTTTCTTTAACATAATCACTAATAATACTTAATTCGTTAAGGAGAGAGAGAAAGGAAAATACTTTCTTTCTTTGCGACAAATATTTAAAAAAAAAAACACTTTTTCACAGACCAGTTATAAAATAATCATTACATTTCGATGACTAGTTGTTTAGCAACTGAGGACAAGAGATTTGGGGCACATCTGAAAGAAATAATAATACTTAAATTGATTGTTAATTAATGTCATTGCAACGGGTTCCCAAGCGCTTTTCCTTTTAATTAGCCTTTGGTGTTATTTTATTACGATTTCTAAATTGAGAATTTCGCCTTGTGGAAAAACCGTGACTTATGTAAATCAACAATACTATATAAAAAAAAATGTAGCGAATGAAATAGAGAGGTTAGAGATATTAAAGAAATAATAAGAGGCGGTAGAAGAAGTATCGAGATTGTTGAGCACGTGATAAAAAAAATGTGCGAAAAAGCGTGATTTTCTATGAGTGGATAGAATTGTATAAGAAACGGATCCAGTTTTGTTGTTTTTAAGATGATTCTCAATATATCGCTTAGGACGCTATTAAGTTAACGCTAGCTATCAGTAATATAATTTAATATGGGTAGAAAATCTGAATATATGAGAGTGGCTTAGTGGTTAAGGCATAGGACTCGCGGCCGGCGGTTTCCATTGAGTCGTGGGTTCAATCCTTGATACCACAAAGACCCGGCGTGTAGTCGTGGCTAATGCACGTTAAATCTGTCTAGGCCCGAAGTCCTCGTGTTTGCGTGGGGTGGAAATTAGGAGAGGGGTGACAGTTCAGGTGTTGTCCTCGTCACTTGACTGATTTACGTCGCCAATAGCCCTCGTGATGCTTCTAGTGTGACGTTAATAAAACCAAACCTAAATATGGGAAATTGAACATTTCAGAAACTGATATTTTTCTTGGAGTGTGCGTAATTTAATGTTAATAAAAAAGGGGGTGAGTTACATCACACGTAGAAACCGCACAAGGGATATTGGCAACGGACCTAGCAATTTTGAAACAAGTTCAGGTGACGAGGATTATACCTGAGCAGGCATCCTACTCTCCACACCATCTCTACGTTAGGACTTAAAGCCTCTACAGATTTAACGTGCATCTTCCCCACTACACGAGGAGTCTTTCTTTACTCGTAGTGGCATCAACACTCGAATCTACGACTTGACGGAAACAACGCTGATCCTGGCTCACGAACACAGCTTTAACACATATTCGTAAATGTAAAAGTTACTGGAACATTTAAAACAAAATTAGTTATAATCCTCATGCACTAACATTTCTTTCATAAGAACAGCTCTATTCAAATCTAACAAAGATGCTCTAGACATTACGATTCGTATTTTGCTTTCGTTTTTCCTTAGCATTCCAACTGTTGACTCTCGTTAATTTGATTATTTAGCAATTATTTCGCCTCAGGTTTCAATCCATCCAAAATTTTAATTTTGTCAATCAAATATATACGTTTTCTTTTTAACTTCTCGTTCATTTTTCTTCTTAAGAGAGGGAGGGACCTGCTTAAGTGTCATCCTCGTCACTTGACCAAGGCTGAAAATTACGAGGTACGTCACCAATAGTCTTCCTTTTGCTTCTAGTGGGACGTTAATAAAACCATTCAATCGCTCATTTTTCTTTTTATTTCATTACACATGTCTAAAATAGAAAATTTTTAATAAAAATTTTCATGCATGCAGTACTTTTTTTAATATATGATTCATTCATAAATTAAACGAAAACGTTAAAAAACTTAAACGATAAAAAAAAATTTCAAAAGCCAAATAATAAGTGCATGTCTCATCAAAAAAGCAACATCTCAATTCTTTATTAAGTACAGTTTTTACTGTATTTGCGAACATGTTAGCATACATTTTCATGACTCGTATAGGGATCCCGTTACTGGTCAATTACGAATTTTATAACCTACAATTGTTATATATATTTCTATATTTTTTTTACTAGTAATTCGGTAGATTGTGCGAATCCTAAACATTTTTTTTTGTTGTTGTTGTTCTTATTCGCTGGGTCTCTCTGAACAAATGTAAAGATACTTGATTGAATGAGCTTTCGGCGGCCTGAGGTTTTCCGACCCAGAAGAGGAAGAGAGAGTTTTGCTGACTCGTAATGCTAGCGTTGTTTCGAACCCTGTACCAGTGGGTCCGAAGAATACTCTCTTACCAACCAGGCTGAAAAGACATCTTTTCTGGTTGGTTAAGTAAGGCGTTTTAACATCTAACGTTGTTGTAGAAGAGAGTCGCCGCAACCTTATGGAGACCTTGATGTAGAGAACGACGAATTGCTCCTTCAGATTGTAACACTTTTCCTTATAATAAGTGAGCAGATTCTAAGTAAAACCACATTTAATAAAGTCTTGGAATTGATTAAACACATATATCCGTACCATTAAAAAGAATTACGTACTAATGTCAGCCAAGTTTGAAACAGTAATAATAAATGCTGGTGAACACTTTGATATCCTTTACTCATGAATGCGGAACTTCAAAACATAGAAACGTAATAAGAATCCGCGCATGGAGCAAAAGAAAATATTAATAAAATCGTTAAGAAAGAACTAGAGTAAATTTCAACTGGAAAATATAAGAGGGAAATAGATTCAAATAGTGTATAGTTGTTTAATAATTACTAAGCCGGCAAGTGTCTGAAAGGGCTTTTTCTACAATGGAATTATTTCGAACAAACGTTAGGGAAGAGGGTCGCAGTTAGCTCACCGAAATGTAGATCAGTCATATTTCTGACGCGCTTATTTTTTTCAAACATATTGACAAATAGATTACGCATTTAAAAATATATTTCATAATTAAACTGCTGTTTGTAGAAAATGCAACACCATGAAGGAATCATCAGAATCAAATGAAATTCGCAGCAAATGTCAATTATAGGATATTATGCAAATTAATAAAGTTTCAGAGCCATCGCGCGTGCGCGGCGCGCGCAGCGCCCTCTGAATTGATGCTGAAAGCGTATAAATAAAGTGCTGTAGCGGGACGTTGAAAAAAGTCTATGATTATTTGTTAGTGGCAAACGTTTAGTGAGACCTGAGTATGCCTCCACGACGGAAGAATAAGAAATTCAAGCAACTTACGGAGTTTGAACGAGGGAGGATAATCGGCCTTCGAGAAGGAGGATTTTCCTATCGCGCAATAGCAGCTCGTATGCAGCGGAACAGTTCCACAGTGATGCGAGTTTGGAAGCAGTGGACCGACGAGCACCGAACAACTCGAAAAACAGGCACTGGACGACAGAAGGTGACGTCAGAGCGCGATGATCGACACCTGCTCCGCATGGCGGTGAATGATCGCACAGCTTCCTCCAGGCAGCTGGCAGCACGTTGGTCTACTGCTACAGGTGTACAATTGTCGGCTTCGTCAATTCGTCGTCGTCTGCTGCGCCGTGGATTGCGTGCAAGGGTGCCTTTATACAGGATTCCCCTCACGGCGAATCATCGACGGCTGCGTCGGCAGTGGGCTCTTGAGCACAGAGACAGGCGAGCTGATTGGCACCAAGTTGTCTTTTCAGATGAATCACGCTTCAATTTGTGGACCCATGATGGCCGTGTTCGTGTTAGACGTTATGCCGGTCAACGCTGCCTTCCTGAGTGTATTATTGAACGACATAGTGGTCGAACACCCGGAGTTATGGTCTGGGGTGCGATTTCGTATCATGGACGATCCAATTTGATACGAATTGAGGGTAATCTCAATAGCAACAGGTACGTCCGTGAAGTGCTACAGCCCGAAGTCGTTCCTTTCCTTCAAGGCATCCCTGGAGCTATCTTTCAGCAGGATAATGCACGCCCACATGTTGCGCGGACTGTTCGAGACTTCTGTTCAGCACAACGCATGCAACTTCTTCCTTGGCCTGCTTATTCACCGGATATGTCGCCTATTGAGCACGTGTGGGATATGGTTGGTCGGTGTCTCGCTCGTGATTCGCGTCCTGCAGTTTCCAAAGACGAACTTTGGTTGCGCATACAAGCGATATGGAATTCTCTTCCTCAAGCAGATATTCAACATCTGTTTGACTCCATGCCACGTCGTATAGCAGCACTTATTGCAGCGCATGGTGGCTGCACCAAATACTGATTTCGGACGCTTAATTTGTTTCTTTTGTTTTGAAAATTTCATCATTTATTTGTATCAGTACAAGTCGTTTCTGCATTAAATTTCATTTGATTCTGATGATTCTTTCATGGTGTTGCATTTTCTACAAACAGCAGTATATTTTAATTTGAGAAATCATTCGTGTATAAGTACTACTTATAATTTTCTGCACGGTTTTTGAACTTTATTTATGCTCAGAATGCAATTCATTTTCATATACTTTTCTCGCAATGTACAAGAATCAAATGAAATATCTCATTACAATGAATTTTTATTTTATATTCATTGCTTAAGAAATTCAAGGGTAATTTAAGTTATATTTGATTTATTACAAAAAAAAAGTCAAAAATCAAAAAATAAATTAAGCAGGGATACCAACATATCCCAAATTACATACAAAAAGAATGGTATCGCTTAAAGAAATGTTATAAATCTAACTTAACTCGTTTAAACATTACTTATTTCTTCACAAATATTCACAATTTCAAACTACCAAGAAATGTAAATTATTAATGTAATCAAGAAATGTCTTACTAATTTTGAAAACTTAGGAATATTAAAGGTTTTAAATGGCACTCTTTAGCTTGAGAGAGAAGTTGGATTTCATCATAAATACAATTAAAATTTATAAAAATTCCAAAATTTTTTTTCAACTTAAAAAATAACTATAAACTTAAAAAGGAATTAAGATTAAAAAGCATTATTAGGTTCCATTATAATTACGCATTTAGTATCGCTATTTATTGACTGTTAGATGAACTGTTATATAAAGATTTCTTAAAAATCATCTTTGTGTATAATATATATAAATATATATATATATATATATATATATATATATATATATACACATACAGCTACAATTTAAGTTTTGCCCATCTATCTGATAGTCACAGATTACCAAATATTTTCATATGAGAGTCTAGCACAGACGATAATGCATTATAAATTCAGATTTCTAAGGCAATGAAACGAGAAGCCTTAAGAACAAAGTAGCAGGTGTCAGACACACGGGATAATTTTCTTGTCACACATCGTCATCTTGCAGCGGAAGCCGCCTTCTGACAAGAAAATAAGGAAAAAATTGCAGCGATCTCTTCTACGTGTGATGCTGACGTAAAAATGACCGATAAACGTTTGTCATTGAGTCAGCATTCACTTGGATTAGAGAAATAAATAACCCTGAGTTGCTATGATGAGACATTTACTTAACTTAAAAGTGTAATTATATAGTTTGTTGTTCTCATTAGTGTCAAAATCAGAATTCTTCGACAAACGCTTTTAAGGAGAGAGATGACACTTAAAATTAACGACAGGTGTTTATATTTGTGTGTGTAATATTTAACAACCGGAAATGCTCACTTTACGATTAAATTGCTTAAAAGTTTCCGTAGTAATTTTTTTGTTTTTGAGAGGTTTACAGGAGCAGAGATTTCAATTGAATAAATTTGTTCAAAAATACAGAAACAATTATTATGCTTAGTTTCCAAGTGACTCCCTTTCAAAATTAAAAGTCAAGAAATACCCTTGCATTATTCTCTCATTATCTGTTAAATTATTACTCGTAATCTACCTTTTTAAAGGTTTGGTAATATAATTCAATTTACTTGTTAGGAATGTTACTACGTTTATTACGCTTGTTTAAAATTCACTTTCTGGGATTTTTATTTTCTATCTTAAATAAATAATTTGCTTACAATCGCATATAAAAGAAAGCAAACTATCTTTTTCGAGGAATTAGGATACACATTGATTGAAAAGGTCGTCAATACTTACAAAACGAAAAATAGAACTCATTAGTTTTTTAATGTAATGTAATAAAACCGGTGCGCATAATAATCGAATAAAAGTTAGTTTATTTCGATAAAATACAATTTCGTTTAATGCAGGAAATTGAAAGTTCATTTTTTCTTTAGTTATTTCTACTTTATTTTTTACAACTTACAATGACAGAAAATCTTTCAACCTTTTTTGTGCATTTGTGTTTTTTATACTTTAGTATAATACTTAATTCGCAAATAAAGTTTAAAATAAATTTAAACATCCATAAGTTTTTTTTCTCAGTGATTCATTTTTAGGAAAACTTTATTTTGAATATTAAATTATATTAATTATTTTAATATTTAATATAAGAATGAAGAAACAACAAAAAATGATAAAACTGACTGAAATTTCTTTTATTTTTGAGTTTTCTATGTTTCGAAGTGAAAAAAGTCCTATACTTGTAGCTTTGAAAAAAATGTTTCCAAAAGAATTTCTCATAGAAATATTAATAAACACTAAAATCTCTCAAACAAAAATTATTTAAACTCTGATTTTAGATATTTTCAAATACTGTTTATAAATATTTAGCAAAATTTGTTTTTGTTGATTATTTTTTAACGTCTCACTTTAGAAGCTATTGGCGACGGACTTGGCAGTTTAAACCTCGTTCAAGTGACGAGGACGACACTTGAACTGAAAGTTTCAACTCCAAACTTTCATACTACACCCAACGGAAGGACTATGAGCCTTGACAGATTTAACGTGCTTCAGTCTTACTACACGGGGAGTTATTAGTGACATCAGGATTCGAATCCACGACTCAACGAAAATTATGCCGGTCGCTGGCTCGTGACAAGACCATTCTGCTACCGTAGTTACAATAGTAAGAAGTAACGGTATTAATTCAATGTATAAGTCCTTTTGCACCTTTTGATTTATTTTGCCTATTGGTAAAACTGGTTCCTGAGAAATTGGTTTGACCAAATTTTTTTCAGAAATAGTTGTTATAAGAAAGGTTTTTTTGAAACCAATCTGAATTCCCTCAGTATATCATATAATTATTTTATTTACTTATTTATAGTAATTTGTGCTATATAAGGAGAGAACGTTGCAACCTAGCGAATAAATTCTAATTTTACATGAGATATCTTTTATTTGTATTATGCAAAATATATATGCAAGTAATTATTTAATATTAAGTTTAAAATCTCAGATAATAACAACTACATGACAGAATTTTAACTGAATGGCTCTGATCGTTCATATATTTTCCCACTGTCACATCAGAAAAGAATTTTATAAAATTACATCAACTTCTTTTTTACTAAACAACTTTTTAAATTAGGTAAATTTCAAAAGCAGAATAACAACTTTATTAAAAAACATTACAAATTATTTTAATTAATGATGCTAATTTAACGACACTTTAAGAAATGGTTGAAATAAACGAATTACGAAACGTTCATTAAACGAAAGAAATTCCTGGTTGCTGTAAATTGCAGTTGCACATATTTATCACTGTATAATAAACACTTGACTGCTATTTCTTCTACTTAAAATGAAATTGAATTCAAAAATGTAAATATGATTGCAATTTTTAATAAAAATATTGTACATTTTAAAGTGAATGTATCAAAAATGTACTTTTACCTGATAACCTTAATGCTAGAGTCACCGCTCCAGTACCAATCTGATGAGCTTTCAAAATCTCATCATTTTTAATTTATGCTTCCAGTGCAATGGTTGGTAATAAAACCAAACAATCAATCATTTAATTTATGCATTTATTTGAACATTATTTACCAACTATTTATTCCATAAATATTTATCTGTGTGGTATCAAAAGAATCTATGTTAAATTTATTGAACATGAGAACGTATTGGGTCTCCCTCTCACCCCCCCCCCCAAATAAATCCCCACTCTATATACAACTAATTGATACGAACATATAAACACGAAAACCCCTCTGAAGATGAGTTCGAAGTTTATCCTAAAGTCTCATCCTCGAAACGAATCGTCCGTGTTTATGATTGAATCCCACCCCAATCGAACATCCTCCCTCAACAGAAAGTTCGTGTGCCGGATCGCGTGCTGGGCTTTTTCCCCGGGAGTCCGGACATCCGGCAGTGGGGCCGATCAACCGGTAAATGAAGATCCCCTCCTTCAGTCGGCGGGACCCAAACAATAGAGCGCGCCCGGGCCATGATTTCCGACCCGAAAATGATGATCCGGATCGAGGCCCGGATAATGGCTTTTCTCAAATACCTGCCCTTTCAAAACTGTTGCCGACTGGCTTCCCTCTTTCCTGTGGTTGTCCGGGAACTTTTTCGGGATAAACGGGAAAATTCTCTCCCTCTCGTTATAAGCGTCCTTCATTTGCCCAAGGCTGCCTCATTACCTTTCTTCGGGAAAGGGTTTCCTCATTAAAATTGGAAGGGAGTCCCCCTGTGCTGTGGAAAAGGGAAAATTACAGATATATATTTCGTCTTTTCTTTCGCAGTGTTGAAATTGCTATAAATTTTAAGATCTTTTAAAATTATGGAATTGGACATATTTTTAATCTGTAATTGAATACTCCCCATTTTAATTTCGAAATGTAAGTTTTTATTGTAGTGGTATAAGGCATCAATCATAGTTTGTAGAACACAGAATTTTAACAATGCACCCGTTGAATAAATACAATTCAATTTCGTTATTTTACAGAAAAAACTAATTACGTTTTGAATTTTTTCTCTAATATGTTGTAAGTTATAATCGTAATATTTGTATTTATCACAGAGTGATATTTAATTATTAATACCAAGTATGATTTAGCATCTGATGTGAAAAGAGGCACTGAATCTTTTCTGGATTGTGTTGTATGGTATATTTTGAATAATTTCCTTCTTAATATTTTCAGGCAGATGATCTTATTTCACTGCAGTTTATTTTTAAATAATTTATTTACGTTCATAATCTTTTTATGCAAACAATTAAGGATGCTTGTTCTATTTAATGTTGATTATTGCTTCTGTATTTTTACATAAGTTTTTGTAACACTTTCTTGCAACAGTGCTCCGTTCGTCGTCACACATGTTGGAAAAAGAAGTAAAACGATACTTTCTCCCTCTTTCCGTATAGTCTTAGCTCTTTAACGCACAGTTTAGTAATTATGTAATATATGGCTCTAAACCGCGGTTCAAGTGAACAGCAAGTTACAAGTTGGGAAAATAAATTTAGGGCCATGTTTGTTGTATGTATAAATCCATTGCTTTGACAAAAAATATTTAATACAAAATCACGTGAAATATTTAAAGAAAATTTAGTTTATTGTTTTATCAACCAATCCTTAATGGATGCCTATTTTTAATGGCCTTTTGTTTCTTCTTAGTATCTCGCATGGCAGAGACTATTTGCTGTGCCATAATCCGAGATCTCTGTTGCTCAAAAGAACTTTTTAATAGCTTTGTTGCTTCGAGGGCCTCCACATGCGAGATTGGAGTCTTCCTCATTGTCCGACACCTCTTCAGACATCATCAGAACAGAACATCCTTTCATCCTTCACCAATCAGAACATCATTGGCATAAAGCTCCTCGGTTCTCATCCTCACTAACTAATCATTATCCATTGTTGACCACAATTAAAAAAAATCATGCAACGTCGTCCCGATAAATGGTGATACATGTACACAAAAAATAAATAATATTTTTTAATGTATGCTTTTCAAAAGGAAATCCTGACATCACCCGAACAAATGATTAATATGAATTTCATAAAAAGAAACTTTGATTTGAATTACCACAATGTCAGCGAGTGATATCATAAGCTATTCCTTATCGAGGGAGCTATAATAAAACCACGTTTGAAGCAAACTTTCGTGTTACTGAACCGTGTATTAACGGGAGCATGACAACAAAATTCGGTGAATAACGTCATAGGCTGAGTACTTTCAGAAATAGGCGAATAACAAAACAGGGAAAAGGTTATATATATATATATATATATATATATATATATATATATATATATATATATATATATATATAAAGAGGGAGAGAAGGTAGAAACTGTAAGAAAGTAGTGAGAGCCTGACTCGATTAAAAGTATTAATGGTACTAAAAAAAATTCCACAGAACAGCAATCTACCGTTAGAGTATGCAGCATAAGTGGATAACTTTATTATATTACTTAGTTGAGCGGAGTCACATATTTATATATAAACAGGACTATTCAAAGACTTGAATAAACTGGTTAAACTTTTTGGGTTGATCTTCATTGAGTAACTATGTCTAATACTCCCTTGAAGGTTTTTTTCTCTCTAATTAATAAGAAGCAGAAAAAAAATGTGGAATTATTGATGCATTCAATTCTACGTCGCAGACACATGGGATCGCAATAATGGGATCGCATTCTTTTCCGGTTAAAGTAATATCAGCAAACAATAATGGTCATAATTGTTCTTTATTTTCCTTCAGTTCAGAGTTTATTATATTCTTATTATTCTGACTAACTAAGTCATGATGTGTACAACTGTCATATTGACTATTTGGTCCTGAGATTTCTAGAACACCGGATTCCTATTTTGACCAATGGTGGATATTTGTATGGTTGAGCTCTAATTTGGTCATGAGGATATGGCTTACAACTAATTTGATAATAGGGATTTTGTTGTGTTGGGGGGAACATGATCTTGTGACATGGTTGATCATTTGTATGAGGGTAGGTATTAGCAAAATATTCTGGGCTGTGACTTTCTTTTGATGGGAGATTTGAGTCTTTATCGTTTTATTATATCGAGTTTCAACAGGAGCTTTAGATCTTATAACGGGTTTATTTTTTTAGAGTAGATCATTACTATCATATTGATCTAATTTTTTCACCACACCATAAGGAGGAACAAAATTGGCCCACTGAGAGAGGAAATGTTCTTTACATATCTATCGTTTACCCTATATTTAATCTGGTTTACAACTACTAAATTTTTTAATTTTTCAAAGTGTTAATTTCAAGTTATATAAAAAATATTCCAAAAAAATAAAGGATTTAGTCCGTAGCCAAGTGGAGTCATTATTTCTCCGATGTGAATAAATTTATTGTCTTAGCCTCTCAAGATTTCTATCTACAATTTTGAATTAAAATGTTCTTAATAAAATAATATTCTTTAAACTCTTTGGAATCTTCCATTGCTATCAATTCATTAATATCAAGATAGCAGAATTCATAAAACAAATGTATTCCATTCAATTTTGAATATTTTTGCGAGATTTGCACTGTTTTCGATAAGTTTTAAAAATAATTGCATACCTTAACCCATTTCATATTTCGTGAGAAGTTGCATTGTAGTACTCTTCTGATGTATTGTAAGGGATAAAACCTACACTTGATCCATTATTTGAAATTACTTCAGATTCCTGTAATTTTAATTTTCTACTTTAAGTTGCATATTGAGTTTTTACAACTTAAGCTCTTGCAACTTAGTTATTTCTATCATATTCTTAATTTGATGCTTTCTTCATTTTTTTAATGGTTTCATTTTTTCTTTCCTCGATTATGTGAGTTAGAATTATCTTTGCGAATTACTCTTTATAATTTGACCTCTCTGTAATAAATTTTCTTACCTCATATACCCGCAAGGGGGACTCTACATTAACATCTAGTTCCTCAGTTAGATAGATAAGATCTTGCTTTGCTGCTTTAACCAGAAGACTTGTGATTTTTTTTTTGTAGGTAAGTATATTAAAACATAAATTTATCAATTTTTATGACACATTAACAGCAAAAATAAAACATTGTAAGTACTCTTAACGTTTAGTATACGTATATCATACGTATCAAAATACTATTATCAATAATACGAAAGGTCATACTGAAAATTTCAAACATTTCTCAACTAAAAACTTTTGAATACACATAAAGACACTAAATAATTTAAGACACAGAATACGTTGAAAGTTTATTGACATATACAATATCATATCACATCGAATATTTGTCTTAGCTAGAAACTCTTCATTATGTATTAGACGAATCTTAAATTTGACTCAAAGAAATTGTACGTTCAATTAAATTTTCATCAGATGAAAATAGATCTCGCCTTCCTCTTTCCCCTCTCCGTTCTACTCCTAAAACGATCTTTTGATCTTTGGTCCACGTTCACAATCCACGTTTAAATGAGTTTATCGGGGTTTTATGATATGAAATGGGGAAGGGGGCATTCTTCACATTTTGTACACTTTGAGATCGTTTTGCAATGAAGGTTCCAAAGAGAAGTCATGTTGTGTCCTTTGGTCAATGAAGTTACAATTATGCAGAGGCTTCTCATTTAGCGGTTTCTTACAATCGTTTTTTCTTCAGAAAGTAAATTGATTTATCATGCTTCAAAAAGTTCTTTGTGCTAATTATTCTTTTACGTAAGATCGTTTTTTGCATTTCACCCAGAAATTTCGGGTACTTCTGAAGAGCTTTATTCTACCGACTTATATAGCGGCAAAAATCTATCGTGATCGGGTATAAGCTTAATTTATCCAATTCTTATAGATACAGTACGGTCGAGTCATGGTTATATTTAACCTGGATACCGTCCGGTTAAGAGAACTATTCTCAACTTTTATCTATAATGTCCACACATCATTCACATTTACACACAGATTCATATAAGCCATTATATTGAAGATATATATTCAGCTCTAGTAAATTAAATGTTTATTGAATTTAAATTATATGATTTATCTATGCTAATATATAAAATAGTATATATCATGCTCAAGAAGGACATGTTGTTCCTTTAAAGGTTGGCCAAAATCTGCTCTCTTCGATCTTTATAAAGTAACAATAACTATTATCTCATTGTATAGTATCAGCCAATTGCGTTGCATTAGACTACATTAAGCCCTTCAGAAAATACTAAATTCTAATTCTAAAGAAGTAGTGTTACTACCGAAAAGATTATTGATTAAAATTACACACAATAAATATATATTACAATATATATATATATTATATATATATATATATATATATATATATATATATATATATCCTCCGGTAAGTTCAAAACTATCTGTCTCATGAAAAATTCTTTTGGCATTACGAGCATTTATTACGAACTCTTTCTTACCTAAATTTCCATTTTAATTTTAAGTATTTTTAACCTTATTTACTTTATAGTTTTATTTATTAATTTAATTTATTATTTTTACTAATCTTTTGCAAACAATTTTTATATGTATAACTATCCTTTTTTTAAAATATAAATTATTTTGATGATTATTCTGTCCTTTATTTTAAATTTGTGACGATGTATTTATTTTTATTTTAATACCTAAGATTTCTTTTACGTATATTTTAAATTCATTTCATTCTTTTACTTCAGAGTGCTTTCTTTAAACTTCTTGTGACGTTCTGCTATTCACATTTTTCTATCCACTAATTTCGGGGACTTTATGATAATTTGAACTGCATAAACTACAATTCCTTCCGAACTAAAATGAAGCGTGATTAGCTAAATTAGATAAAGATAAGAAATGCAGTGAATTTAATTAGAGATAATGATATATAAATGAAAATGATTTGAAAGAAAAATGAAAGGAGATAGAAGATAACACTTCTGACTGACATATTATTATATGTTGTATTAAAACATAGTAATCTTTCGGATTGAAGTGAACCTTAGTCACAGTAATAAGATAAGAATTGGCAGTGCGTGTGAATTGATTGAATCCGAAGGAGTGAATTGATAAGCTAAGACTTTATAAGTTGATCCTAATTTAGAATTCATGAGTTAAGTGGGATTCGAGACAGAGTTATCTTTTTTATCAGTAAGAACAATATGAAATGAAGTATTTTATCTTGTTCGAACGTATCTTCAATTGGAATCTAGTATTTATTGACCTTTAAATTATAATGAACAATGGCAGAGTAGAACTAAATAATGAGGAAAGGGCATCCCATTCTTATAATGTTTAAGACCCGTGTGATGACTGGGTGTGACAGAATAGTCCCATTATAGCTCATGCATGTCGTAAGAAGAGATTAAAATGTGAACCCAGCGTCAGGGGGTATAGCCGAGCACCTTGCCCCAAGGGATTATATCAGGGGACCTCAGGGACTTGCCTTCTTCAGATAAGTACGGGCATCATGACCCCGAGGCACCTTAGCGAACTTTTTCTTTCCTTTGGGGTTTAATGTCTTTGGTAAACACGGGTGATGCACTCCCGGGTTACCCTAGCGATCCTTATCTATTTTCGACCCTTCTTATCACCCAATTTTTGTCCTTTTTACAACGTTTTTCTGAATTTCACTTGGTGTGTGTGTGTGTGTGTCATCAAATTTTCGATCGTTAATTTAATCAATTTCCCATCAAGCTAGAGCTTTGAAATTTCGGGAATCGTTCGTACTCGCCTAACAATGCAATATTTAGACGTTTGCG